>VZSV01000028.1:2122457-2134503 GCA_013398735.1 Nothocercus julius | reverse complement strand
GAAAGAAGGAAAGAAGGAAAGAAGGAAAGAAGGAAAGAAGGAAAGAAAGAAGGAAAGAAAGAAGGAAGGAAAGAAGGAAAGAAAGAAGGAAGGAAGGAAAGAAGGAAGGAAAGAAGGAAAGAAAGAAGGAAAGAAAGAAGGAAAGAAAGAAGGAAAGAAGGAAAGAAGGAAAGAAGGAAAGAAAGAAAGGACTTCATTTATGTTCTTTCACAAATCCAAAAGGGACTCATTTTTGTCTCAGCTGTCATAAAATGCAGGATACATTCAGCAAGGCAATGAGCAGATGCAAATCTGCTAATTGCCTGGGTGTGCTCTAGAGTCTGGCCACCAGTTAACTCGCATCACAACAGACAAAGTACAGTTAAATTAACTTGGGAGTAGTATCATTACTTGCTGGTTACTTATTATGGATTTCCTTTTCTACTTGTCTTAAGGTGATAGAATATAAAATGAAGTACATCATATATAACTATGCTGTTTCACCAGTAACGTAATCAGCTTATAATAAATAGAAAAGAGTTGGAAAGGTTGTTCTTACAACAATATTGATTTAAGACAACATAGGAGGTCTTGAAGCTATATCTGAGATCAAGATTTAGATCAACAGGTGTCAGAATCCTATGACACGAACGGACTTCGGAAGATCTGCTCCATTTGGGTAAACTCAGAAGACTGGGCATTCTGTTGGTGAGAGCTGAGTGTAAGCTCCTTCTAGAAGACAAGAAAGAAGACGAGAGGAATGTGTTTGGTCTGGAAAAGTAAAATGTTAATGCCACATAGCTCATCCTAAAAAGCCAAGAGGATTTTAATTTACTCTTATTCAGAACTATCTCCTGGTCTTTGCTTTTAACCATTCATTTTTGACAGCTTGAGAAATAGCAGAGAAAAGAGAGATGTTACCCTAAGCTTTTGATTTTGCTCATATACCTTGCTGCTAAGTAAGGAATAATGACCACCTGCCATCAGTTTTGCTGAACTCTCAAGTGAGAAAGAAGAAAATGAAAATACTTCTTAATGCAAACACTAAGTACCAAATTATTGATATTGAGGAGAATACTATAAAAAGGCAGGCTCAAATTTAAATAAAATATCTCAAGACAGCCTTAAGTAGGTAAGTTCATTACATGTCAACTCATGTCCTGAACAATATTTTTGCTCCTCACTGACATGACACCAAAGTCTTTCAAATACAGTCCCTGTGTATTTTCCACATAGAAGAATTCACATTTACGGTTTGTTTGGTTTTATTTAGTATTTCTCTTCCTCCTCTGACTTTCTTTTTGGCTAATCAAAAGTAGCAAAAGAACCCTGAAAACTCAAAAATACTCAAATGTCATCAGAATTAGCCCATCCCCTGGAAACTTCATATTATGAAGACAGTAAGCATATTTAGGGACATTTCAATCAGCTCTCCAGTATCTTCATTTTTCACTGCTGCGTAGCTGTGCTTGATGTAGGTACATTAAAGGAAAGAGCAAAATAACTACGTAGATTAGTGAGTGCTTAAATTAAAGCAGCGTCAAGAAGCACCTCTTCAAATTTTGGTTGGAAAGCCACTGGGTGGAGAACCTTTTCTGAGAGGATTCATACTCATATCCTTTCTATCTCTAAAGAAGCATATAATAATACACTGTTACTTGCTTTTGAGTACTGTTATCATTTACTTAGTAGTGGGACAAAATTACAAACCTGTAAGCTCATGAACACCCAAGCTATTGAGTAGTATGAGCAGAAACAGGGCCCAATCCAAAGTAAAGTCAGGTTAGGAACACAGCTGCGACTGAGATCTAACAAACAGTTTTAGGCAACATAGACTATTTCTATCAGTGTTCCCATAAGGAAACTATAGTTTTGGCCTGTAACTGAGCTCCACACAAGGAGACTGCTGGAGGGTTGTTCCTCACAGGAGTATTAGGCATTGGTGTGCAGATAGCTTCTCTGAGAGATTCACACTGCCGCTCTCATTCCTTCTCTGAAAACCTCCCATACAGCAAGGCAGCATGATTATGACTCATAATTTTTGAGACACAAATGTAGCTGCATAACAATGGTGCAAAATAACTGAATACTAATCAAAATGAGCAGGTTTTACAGAAATTTCTTGAAGAAGAGATAGCATTGATTGAAGAATTATATCTATCTCAATGCGATGCTTCTCAGAGAATTTTAAATTGCAGAAGATCCATAACGAAACATGGTTTACAGCCTGAGCTTTTCAGAAAGTGTTGTATTTGTACCTATATCAAAGCAATGGGCTACCATTATCTGCACATTTTTTCTCATTTTTCTGAACGAGTGTCTGCAAAAAGTGTGCAATAGATAGCTACACCTGTTTCTGATGGTAATGATGGAGGGCTTAATTTACAGATTTTATGTTTACAGATGGGAGCATTTGTGTTACATCTTTAATAGCATTTGTTCAATTTTAGGAAAACTGTTGTCTAGCCAGAGACAACCTTATGAAATCAAAGCATGAATATAAAATGAGAGTAGGCCCTGAGAATGGTAATTACCTTAAAGATGATTAAAAAAAAGTCTTTTTATAGTGAAGTTGCAATCACAGTGTGGCTTTCCTTATCAGACAGATTTCATTAATACTATTTTTATACATCTTTGGTAATCAAAACTGTACACCAGCTCCTATTTTTTCCATTAGTATCAGAAAAAAGAATCATGGTAGTTCATTAAGTAATGGCAATTACATAATCATTTATTAAACTTGCCTCTGAAACTGCTTCTACTGTGGGACTCAGAATCTACCAGTGCTCATATTTGTGATGTAGTGTGATAGCGCTGGGCCGAAAGCAGAAGATAAGAAATATTACACAATATGCATTTATTCCCAGTACCTACTTTTAAATGTATAGCTTCATGATTTAACACTAGGATAATCTCATTGCTATTAATGCAGCAATCCCAGTTGTGGTATCTCAATTTATGAGACTTACTTATTCACATCCATCAAGCTGCTAAGTCTTTCATCACTATAATGTTTTCTAAAAGAGATGTATTCAGAGTCACTTTAATTTTTAATGCCAAAATGTATTATATGGGAAACCTCTCCCAAACACATCATTTACTTCTCAGTAAGTCTAAAATTGTTTACTTGTTCTACACCTTCACATTGTTTAACCCAATGCACAAAACATTTCCACTGATATATTCAGCTTTCAGGCTATTTGGACCCACCATGGTTCCAATGCTATCCTCCCTATTGATGAGATATTAGTGGTATTAGTCCTAGCCACACAGAACATACAGTTGGAAAATTTGATATGTTTTTAAAAACTCATTTATGTTATTATCTAGAATATGGAAATGGGGGTATTCAGAATAACATTTTGCTCACAACAATTTTGTTGTTGTTAACATCATGGCACCCACGCAGCTCAAAGTTGTGCCTTTTGCTTCTACCGCACAGTATCAAAGCTGATGATATATACCCAAATTTGTAAAGCATTTAAGCGCATGCTTTCCTTTGTGAATGCACAAAAGCACTTTGCTGGATTGGAATTAAAGACATTCATAAAAGTGTAAACATTCTCCAAGTGAGATGTAAGCAGCTTAATGAGTGCTCTGCTAAAATACAGTCAACATAAGCACATGCTAAAAGTAATGGATTTAAGCACATTGTTAAATCAGAGCCTGAATTACAATTGCAGGGCCAATTTCCATCTCCTCAGCATTACAATTAATAACTTCAGCCAGCAAGGACTTGCTACAGGACCTATAATCTCTTTATTAGCAGCATTTACTGCGGTCCATTGCTCCTGCTCAGGTGACAGAAGCAGACATTGAGCTCATGAGAGCATCTCACACACATCGTCATGGCACTGAGCCCAAACAGCTGTGCAAGCACTTTTGAGGATATTTTTTTTTACTGTGCTGTCACATCAGCATGGAAAAATGAAAAAAGGTAAAGAAAACATAGCCTGATGTTACTATTTTCTGCGGAAAGGAAGATTTAATGTAGACCCACTGATGCTACCAGTGATCACACCTAAGAAACAACTACCTGCTTGAGTTTCTTATAACCAGGATGGGCCCTGGCCAAAGCAAGATTGTCAGCTCCAGCGTTTTCTCGATGTGTCCTCATGATCTCCCAGCAAGTCTCATCCAAGCAGAGTTCGCACACATGTGCGGTCCACGTCGCACAAACAGAATGTTTAAACTTAACCTGTGCATCCTACACGGCCCTGCAGCTGAACGTGTGCAGCCGAGTCGCTGGGAAGGAGCCCCCTCAGCTCTGCATCCTCCAGGCACGCGGAAGCACACCTAGGACTCTTGCTGATTCACAGCACGTATGCTGCATAGTACAGTCATATTTTCAGGACTAACTGAATAACAACTGTGTGCATCCTACCGAAATACAGTGTAAGATTTCAGGGTGTATCTAAAACGGTTTGAAAACTGAACAAAGAATGGACTATACCTAAGAAAGCAACTCTTTGCAAAAACAGTGAAAGAGCAGCTGTAGTGCATGTGAAGAAATAATGACTCTCTGCCATCTAGAGGCAATTCAGATACTTCCTTCCTTATCCTCTTGCAAAACTTTAGTCCATCTGCTCAACGTGCAGATATCCTGTAGAGATTTTTGAAAAGTCGCTTATCTCAAATTTCTTAAGCAGACAAGGAAGTAAATCTATTCTTTATGGAAAAGGGAAATGAGTTAACAGTCATTTTAATATGCAGGTCCTCGTGTTACTGAGAACGTCTGACCTAAACTCAGGACTATGATTTTCTGCAATTCAGAACGAGTTTAAGATGCTTTCAAAGGCAATGAAAATGTGCAGCAAATGTAACTACACATACATTAAAGGAGGTAAAGAGGAAAAAAAAAACTGTTTTGATCAGCATCAATAATAGAACTACAATTATACCTGTAATATAAATACAGTTAGACAGTAAAACCCAGTATATATACAATTCCCGCTGGTGCCCCCACACACACACACATTTGCTTTTATCATGATACATAGGTCAACAAATTCAATATATTCCAACCAAGTCTTCAGAATTTTTTTACTAATTCTTGCTCCACTTAAAAGCTTGCTGGCTGACTTCGTGTTGAACTGTTGCACTGAAAAAGCAATTTAACCACACAGCTATGAAGCAACTCTAGACATGTTTAACATTTATTGCTTTTATTATCACTCCCTATGCAGACAACAAATATTTTCCTTCTTTGCCTATGAAGTTGCACTCAGACTAAGTTAAATTTGCCTTACATCAATGTAAAATAATAGCCACTGAGAGTGTTGGCTAGAATAAAAATCCCCAAAGTCTATATGCATACCACCAATCCAAAGCACTTCCAAGGACTTTCCTGGTATCCAATTAGTGACCATTGTCACTAAGAGGTGATTCAGCCTAGCTGTGAGGGTAGTTACCTGACTAGGTTGCCTGTGTATTTGATGGGGCTTGGGGTTTGTGTATATCAAAAGCAAATGATTTGGTAGGATCAGGATAACAAAACTTGCAGAGAGTTTTGACAGAAGAAGGAAGCAGATTGGAGGCAGTTCCTTCCACCATCTGCGCACTTCTGTTCCAGTTTGAACTGCCTCCTGCAACGTGAAGCTCTCGACAGAGCGCAGGAGGCACTGGGGCGGTAAAATACCCTGTCTTCATTTATTTTCATAACTTGTGTTAGCATTACCATTTTGGCTGAAATTTTCCATGCTGGTTGTCTGCACAGACTGCTGGATTTGGAGAGGCTTTTTAAATTTCAGCCATCCTATTTAGATGCAACTAAACACACCATTTTGTAAATACTTCAGCAGGGCTTGGGGAGGTACTCCAAAAAGACTATTAGCATGACTGTTACACTAATATATTCTAGTATCTCTTAGGATCTTTACATTTGCTAGGGACCCATCATGCTAAACCTAAAGACTGAGGTTCGTGCATATTTGGCCAGGTTCTACATCCATGAAAAAACCTGTCACTTGCATGTGTCAGCAGAGATTTTCAAAGAAGAGCTCAATAGCTAAATTCTCCAAGAAGCCTGTCTAGAATGAGTGTGATCCTCATACCTCCTGCAAACCAAACAGACAAGGGACTGTACTGATGCGTCATCATCTCTGGACATGCTTCAACCAATTTTTGCAGGATTTTTCATAGAAATGTCACAGAGACTATTCAGCAGACACTGGCACTGATCAAGCACAGAATGACTAAAGAGGTCATTTTGAAATGTCTCAGCTGTTTTATTTACCCCTAACCTCTTTTTCCCTGCTTAAAAACTCCCAAGAGAATCCATGGAGGTTTTCCTCTATATTTTAATTCCACCTACAGGATGCTGAGAACAGGGAAGAATCTGCAGCAATTTTCAGAGACCAAATTTTGTTTCCACCCACACAGCCATTACATTCAGGCAAGACAGAGCTCAGATTTGGATATTTGCATTTGCAGATACATGAGCTGCATCCACTCCAAGTATGATGTTATGCTTCTCAGTCACTCAGCTAGCCCCTTATTTTGACTTGCCCAGGCAAAACAGGAGATATGAATGCAGCCCAGCTCACATCCTACTCTAAGGCAGGGAAGAAATGCCAGGAAGAATATGAAGGAAAGCAGTCTCCATGAGAAAGCAGCTAAGCACAAGGTAGGAATGATGATGACTGAACCGCAGCCACTTTGTGATCATCCTTGAATATAATCCAGCTCTATTGCTGACTAGGAACATCCAAGCTTCATGATGCTCTGACAGAAAGTGCCCTCCTCGTGAAATCTGTATTTTTCACAGTGTTAAGAACATCTGAGAAACTTGTAATGACAGACACATCGCTGCTGTCAGGAGAACTGTATTCAGATTTACTTACTCCCTCCGTGCAGGCTTCTGAGTGCTCTGTATCTCTGCTCTCCTTACCAAATACCACCAGTCCACATGACCCTAACCCAACAACAAGATTGGGACCGAGTATTTGTTCATCTCCTGAACCTCCTCAGGAGTGAATGAGAAATGAGGAAAGGAAGAAAAGGAAGCAATGAGATTGGGTGCACCTACTACATACTCTTTCAGCAACTGAGCTGCACTTTTTGCCCGCAAAAGACAATTCAGCTGACAATAATGTTCTGGATGAGTAGTCCAGAAACAAAGAAGGTTTCTTTGGGACTTTCAAAAACATGAACCACAGAAGACTGACCCAAGAGCTACACAGGAAAAAAAAAAAAAAAAAAAAAAGTGGATATATATCAAGAAAGCCAGGACAGTGAAATTCAGCTAGGAAAAAAAAAAAAAAAATGGAAAAAGCACCAGGTGGAAAAGTGCTCTGAACTGTGAAAAAGGATATTACTTTTCACTGTTTGACTCACATCATTGTGTTCATGGAAACAGTGTTTTTTCTTCTTTCTTTTAAATGATCAGGATGGCATGAAAGAAATATGATTCTATTATCAGTTTATTCCCCTATTGGGAAGAACTCATAAACCTCCCTAAAATTGACTGTTTGGGTCAAAAGTATGAGGTTATTATATTCTATCACATAGACAACACTTGCATTGTAAAAAGGAAATTCAATTGCAATATTATCTGTTTACCGATATATCTTAATGCTACTGGGTATTATCATCGACTTTTCCTCCTGGGGCTCACCTTCTGCATCAGAGTTAACATACCTAATTGCACACTGCTGCTTTATACAAGATTTTAAAGACTGAACTCAACTGAAACTGCCTCTACTGTAGTGCTAGGATAGGTACTTAACATTCAATCATGGGAGAAGTTGTTCTATCCTCTGGGAGTTTTTCGCCTTCTTTGAGAGGGCTGCGTGCTTTCAGCTGCTTGGGTTCCCTACTGCCATGAGCTGTCACCCGTTCAAAGTCTCTAGAGCTAAGGAGTGAGAACTGGCCATAATTCCTAACTATTTACACTTATTCTCTTCCCTCCCTTTGGAGGAACTGGGATGCTGCCAGCGATTAAAGGTGGGTTCCTGTTCTTCGGCTACCAAAAGCACATAAGAAGCCTGTTTATCATCTTCCTCCTCCTCAAAGCAGGCTGGCAGCCATTCCACAAGACTGGGCGACAGCAGCCCACCATGGCCAGTAGGCACTGATCCCACTGCTTCCTCCCTGCTTCGCACCACCCCAACTGCTGTGCACACATGTCAGCCTTGCACAATCCCTGGCATTCGCTGGGTCTCCTTATAAGTGAATTCAAAGCATTAACCCAGAAAACTAGCTCCGAAAAATAAGAGGAGTTGTTTTCTGCTGGCTTATGCAGCCCAGTTGGCTTCCAAAAGTGCCTGGCAGGCACTAAAGCTGGCACGAAGGAAGGGCAGAACTACAGAGCCAACAATAAGCGAAGGGAAAAGAAAGCAGGAGTTGAGAAGTGGCATGAAAAAATATCTTTTCAATAAGCCTATGCTTAAGAGTTTGGCTAGAATTAGACCCTGAATCTATGGGCCTCCCCTGACCCCTTTCCTACAATATTGTTCCCTAATCGAGCAGTGATGAGAGTCTCGCGCTTTTACTCCATCCGAGCGCTATCTGTCTGACAGACAGATACAGCTAATTGATGTGAAAGGTTTTGCTCAAAATTCTGGCATTCTTTCCAAAGACAGGAGAATATTTCACAGAGCAGTATCTTCTCCGTGATTCAGGACACTTCAGAGAGACAGGAAGATAATGTGAATTCAGTTTCCTATCTGTATGGATCAGGAGGCTGTTTTAATTTGTATAGCTGCAGAAAAATTCATCACCCTAAGCTTTATGCCATGGAAGTGCCAAGACAAAGGAAAAAAATCCCAAGAAATTTTTATAGATATGAACACCTTTTAGCAGTAGTGACTCCAAATGCAGATAGCCCCAAATAATTATCATAGTATCTTGCTGCTCTCAGACACTCTACGAAAGGGTGGAAGCTAATTGACATTAAAATGCATGTGCTATTTATCACAAGGTGCTTTCCATCAATAACCATTTGCTATGGTTATTGTCCTTGTTGGTTTATGTCCAATCCTATACTTGCAATGGTCCACATCCTATTTCTCTTGTTCTGACAAATCCCCCTTGGCTTCCTACAACATTCAGTGGTGATTTTTGACTAAATGTGAAAAACAAGATAGGAACTTCATGACTGGTTTGTGAAGAGAAATGAACTTAATTCTGGCAGTTGCTCAGGGAAAATAGGACAGCTATACCTAGGGGTTAAAAAAATATGTATAAAATGCAACCACTGGTTAGGCAGTAACAAACCATCTCAAGATTTGTTTTTTTCTTCGGAGGATTTTCTCCATGATGTTACAGCTGTCAGGGCTTTAACAGAACCTGACTTTTTTGACAGAAAACACAACATCAATCTGCAGTTTCCTGAACATCTTCCAAATGTATTTCCCTACTGCCATAGAAGTAGTAGGTATTCTGGAGAAGCTCCAGCTGACCCAAGAAGCTAGACGCTCTCAGCACTGCGAAAGTTATACTGAGGCTGTCACACACTCCATGGGATGCAACAGGAAACTACTAAAATACTGCTTCATAGGTTTCACACATCCTTCTGTAGACTTTCTCTGTAGACTTTCTCCAAAATGCAAGTTTTGAAATACAGGCGTACAGTAACTTCAGAGCTAAATATATCTGAGATCTTCTGACAACTGTGTTGCTCTAACCACGGAGCAACATTAAACGAAGTCAGAAAGTCAGGCTGTCTTCTAGCAGTGTCAAGAGCAGGGAAGCTTTGATCATTCCTGTATATTGTAATAATCGCTCAAGGAATAATTCTCACACAACTGTTCATTCAGAGCTATTGATTTAGTGGGTGCGTAGGATTAACTGCCAGCAAGTCATCATTTGCTTGAATTCAGTACTCAGCTCTGATTCACATCTAATAAAACATTGATCTCACAGTTTAACTGAAATAGTCAAAATTCAATGTGTTTAGCTGCTGTTGGTCAGATACATTGCTGGATGTTTCACACTTTGCCAAAGAGATTTGCTTACAGACACATTGAGCATGATTATTGTGCAACTGAAAGTAAAATTCAGCTCTTTCCCATAGGGCCTGAAACGCTGGGGTTTGCCTTCTGGGATGGTCAGACTATCTCAAAAGCAAAAAAAGATGAAAAGGAAGTAAAAGCTTATCTGAAATCCATCTAACTGTTCCAAAACTCTTTATGCCATTTACCCTAGCCTCAATTACAATCGACTCATGACACCTTTTGCACATAAGCATGCTGGAGATATTTAATCTCTTTTAGCGTGCACAGACATACGATTATCACCATGGGGTGATAGTCAACTAGGGGGAGACAGCAGTTGCTAAAAGAAAAAACAGAACAGGTGAAAAATGCTGGATAGGTGCGTACCTCCCCGTCCCTTCTTCCAGATAAACAGATGAGAATCACAAACTCTTCTCATTAAGATATCTCAGTCTCATTTAAAATGTCTTCTCAGATTGCATGTAAAATGCCACAGTCCCGTGGTACCCCTACTGAGATTGTGCAAAATTGCATATCAAGATCTGGAGTGATATCTGCTCAATATTTGCTATTTGATTGAGCTTCATGAGAAGGGCAACTCTTAAAACACATTTTCTTCAGAGAACAGACCATTTAACTGTGTTGCCCTCACTGGTCCAGTTGTTACAACTTTGAACTGTGCACATGAGCACATGCCCTTGACTGTCACCGTAATAGCTACCTTGATACCTATAGCAAGCAAACTTACCAGCATGAGGTCTCCTGCTCCTTTTGATTAACCTAATGAGTATCAGTGAACACCCAAATGTTCTAAACTTTTTATTTCCATTCACTTTTTCTGAAGTCAGACATTCATTTTCATTTTTAAATAAAGTTACTGAATATGGTCTTCTTTTAATAGATCCAACAGTTCTACAAAGAAAGTCTTTCTACATCTCTTACACAACACTTTATAAAAATGACATTCAAAAACTGCTAGTCAGGGCAAATGTCTCTTGTTCACAAGAGGCAGGTAGGACATTCTATTTTTAGGTAGGATTCAAATGCACTATCTGGTGATTTGTAAATTTTTTGCCCCATCAGTTTCCCACCTACAAATGATGGATGCTGCTGCTCAGTTTTACAGTAGCTTAAATGCATTCATCTCTTTCAAGCTTTGGCTTTCTAGAATAGAAAGAACTTATAAAGCCAAAGTAGTACTGCTGTGCCTTAGTGTTTCTGCTGATCTGGCACCTAAGGCTAATGTACAAGCTATACATTATATCAGGATTAAGATTGGTACAGAACAAAAATGTGGAATAACTTGGGCTCACGGCCATTAATCTTGCATTTCTTAAGCAAATCCTTTACAAAATACATTTAAGTCAATCATGATTCCAGAAATAAACAGAACAAAATAGGAAGTTATCATCAGCCAAGAAGATCAGAAAGAGAAGCTTATAACAGAAGAGAGAGCTCTATAACAGAAAGCAGGTGCTAAATCATAAGTAGCTGAGCTCTTGCGCTAAAACAGCAACATATTAATGTTTACTTTTAAAACAGCACTAGTGGAGACAATTGCTCAGTGGGAGTATTCATAAACAATATAACAGAGTCCTGAATATACAGTGAAAATAAATGCTCGAAAAATTTGTTTCCTGAGAATAGTGTTGATTATTTTACTGGCAGATTGCAGCAGACAGGAGAAAACTGTCTTTTCTCCTCAGTTCTACTCATGGGTTTATTTGGGACTGAAATGATTTGTTTGCCCTTGAAAAAGGCCAAACGGCACTGGAAACACCACAAGAAATTTTGAGAAGGGTGCTTTGTAGCACCTAGGGTAGCAAATTACATGGAGAGAAAGCACCCAGTAAAACAAGCAGTTCTCTCTAGTCAGCTTTTCATACTTGGCTGCTAGAAATAATTGCTGAGCGGTGTAGTGAGAGTTATTGCAGTCTTGCCTGATGGCTCAGCAGCAATATACTCCAGATAATCCTAATAAAGTACGACAGGTGAAATTTTCTCTGGTCTTGTGGGGAAAGGAATTGATATTTATTCTAAACTCAGCCCCTTCAATATCATGCTTTTTTAAATATCTTCACTAATTAGCTTAAGCTGCTTGAGGGGTTGTTGCTTGCTTTTTTTTTTTTTTT
>VZSV01000028.1:2072051-2115228 GCA_013398735.1 Nothocercus julius | reverse complement strand
GACTGCAGAACACCTGACAGGGAAGTTCAAAAAGACAGGTTTATTAAATCCAATGCATTCCAGAGAACAAGACTTTCTCCTACAGTATTCCCCTAATTGTATTACCTAATGCATTCCTAAGTATTAATCTGGTGGAGGTATTTCCACTGGTTACTTAGTCTTGTCAAATAGCTCCAGACTTAAAGTTTTGAAGTGCACCTGCCCACTTTTTATTTCTCTTCTGTGGATCTTCTAAGCATCCAGCTTCTCACAAGATTTGTAAGCAATTATTATATTTATAAAATGCAACATTTTTCTTCAATAATTATGCATACAGCAACTTCTTATGTATCTTGGAAGGATAAAGTATTATATTTGGAAGTCTCATTTTCTAAATCTCTCCATTTTTCCTTCCCATCTGCACTTCAGAGACATTTAACTCTGTCCTTTCATTTCTTCTTTTCTCTCGCTCCTTCCCACAGCTTCCCACCAAGGTCCTTTTCAACAAAATGCTCTTTTCCCACAACTTAGGCGGGTCAAATTGCAACATTGTTCCTCAGGTTTCTCCAGCACTTTCACAGTCTGTGACAGTTTATTTGAATTTATGTGATCCTAAAGGATTTCAGCTGTGCTAAATATAAGTTGGGGGTAGTGGAGTTCCTTTTAAAATGTCTTGAAGGCTACCAGGTAACCTCATGGATGTCATCTGTCTTCTAAGGCACTGATTAGAAAGACCTGCATAAAAGGCCAATATTTGATGTTCTTTATTGTCCTCATCAGGCATTTAAGAAGGGTTTACTAACTCAGAGGTCAAAAGAACATAAATCCATGTTAACTATGTGCTTAAGGTCTCTGGCTCATCAAATTTTCTAATGCCTCATTTGTAAGTCAAATTCCAGAGTGTACCTTTGCTCTGATGTCGTCTGTCTGCATTAGAGAAATTAGGGTGGCAATCCTGAACTGATTAGATGTCAATGAATTTCATACACTAGAAGTCAAACACACCAAAGAATCTAAGCTTTTGTAAGTGCTACATAGCAGAAGAAGGTTGATAAAAAAATATGTTGCCACCAATTAATTCAGCTATGCAGTACCATCTGAAAATGAAAACTGCATAGTAACAGCTTGCACTGACAAACACTTTTGATTCTAGTTACCCAAACACAGTTACTACCATAGTAGTTCTGATAGTCTGTTTTATTAAAACCGGCAGACAGCTAAACAGAAAAGAACCTGAAGCATCTCATTAAAATCTTGTTTCTTTGCTCTTCCTTTTGTCCTTAATTCATTCTCCTCTTTATTGCATTTGAATGGCAGGAGGCTCAATCCCATATGTAATCCTGGCATGGTCAAAAATGACAGAGTGAAGTTTTTCATCTACTAGGCAGTGTTTTTACAACCTTGTACTTTTTTCTCTATGACAAGACCATTATGTATAAAGGAATGCCACAGGCCATCCAAATTTTGCCACTAACATTCTCAGCATAAAATCTCCCCAACTATAAGTCCAATCATCTTTCACTGAGGCTTTTACATCAACTTAATTTAAGTGAGCAGATAGTTCAGTAACCCCTTTGTACATTTTGGGTGAGAAAGTTGAAGTGTTTAAATCCAAATTAGATACAAAAGAAGCATTTCAATAAATTAAATAACTACAGCCTTTGACCAGTTTCCTGCTTAAACATAAATAAAAAAAATTCAGAATGTTCTTCATTATTCTTGCCTTCTTTTTTCACCTGTGTTTTATTTAAATACTTTTCAAGGTCACACGAAGGATGCTACTTAAAAGAACCTCAAACCATTTTTACCAACAAAGTTGTAGAAACTATGAGAATAGGTTGAGAGGAATAAAACTGCCAAGTTCTTAAGTGTTTACTTGCTATGTGACTGATTCTGCTCAATATTTCATGAAAATGAAGAAGGGAATGACTAATAACACTATCATCTGCTCCCAGAGTATTAAAGACATACCTCAGTTAACAGCTCCTTTAACTGCTCGGAATGTCCTCCCCTCCCGTGTTCACGCAGAATTAAGCTTATTTGACAGTTCCATAGCATCTTCCACAAAACAGTCACCTAGGTAAATCAAGGCAGCCAAAGACACTGAATTCTCAGAGTGAAAATCTCCTCCACTCCTGCCGATCTTCTTGTGTGTCTTAGGAACAGATTGCCACCATTACAAACACAGCTGATACTACCATACTGCAAACTGTGCCTGACGTCACTACCTTCTTTGTCACTATTTAAAAGTCTCGCTTGATCTCTATTTATTTGGGAGATAAATTCTCTTTAAATTTATGCTACTCTTCAGACCTGTTTCAGAGAAACCCAGACATTTCTCAGTGATAGTTCCACCTAGTGACCAAGGACCCCTAGGAGGGCAAACTCATCTAAGTTGTGGCTGCTCTCCAAAGCATCATTGGCAGTGCTCCAAAAAATTAAGCTTTCCTAGTCCTCATCCTTGGTTCACCTTTGCATAAAATGCATCTGGCAAAAAAAAAAAAAAAAAAAAAATATGATCTAATTGAGATTTCCAACTGTTGTAAATATTTCTTTGTAATAACACTGGTCACAATTCATTAGCCTTGTGCAGCTAGTTGCAGTGGTCAAAATCAGATAACCTCATTTTTCATTATAAAACTAGCAACTCTCAAACCCCAAAACACTTGAAGGATAGTAGTGACATGCAAAATATACACAGTGAAATCTAAAATCCTGGGGTATCCAAAATGCCTTTGGTATTTTTATACTTCTAATGACTGTATGTATGATTCTAATGACTGTATATATAATTATGAGGGATATCATCTTCTAGGCATCTCTAATTAGTTGATAGTAGCTAAGATTGCACATGTGTCTCCCTTTTTTGTGTTTTTTTTTTGAGGGGATTTTCTTTTATTTTGGAGCTTACTACAACTCACTGGATTGATATCATCCATACTGAAAAATATTTCCACTAACCATTGAGGAAAATCCAGTGTTGCAGTTTGAAGGGGGTGGGAAGAGCAGCACAAATTTGGCAAGAGATGAAATCCTTTGTGTTCCAGCAGACCCTCAGAAGTTGGAGGGACGGGGGGCGGCTGGACTCATCTCTTAACAGGAATACCAAATACTGCAGTAACTACAGGCCCAACTGGCAGCATCTGATTCACAGTCTGTGAACTGTAAGTCCGACTCCCTTCAAAACAAGTACTCAAGTTCACGAATAGTATGATTAACTACAGGCCCTACTCTGGCAGCACCAGATTCACGAACAGTCCATTGACTATATGTCCGATCACCTTCAGAACAAGTAGTCGAGTTCACAAATGGCATGATTTATTCAAATGCAACATTTAGAAAGCAGGTTTGGGATATCAGTAAAGGAAATTCTCTACTACAGCAAGGGGTCCTTAGCTCGCTCTGATGTACAAATGTGCAACCATCACTCACCCCAGAAGATGGGAGAGGGCTCTCAGCCCGCAGGAGTCTCCTCAGGCAGCATCCCGACCCACGGAGAGGAAAGAGGTTCAGTCCATCAAGCGATCCCAGAAGTTACATTGGAGTCTTCTCTCCACCTTCTTCTCTCCTTAATTTAGCTTTTTTCTTTTTTTTTTTTCTTCTTTTTTTTTCACTCTTAGGTGGAGCTTGAGTGACTGTAGTCATACTTACTTTTGTTTTTTAAAGGTAGAGTCAATCGAAAATCTGGAGAGAGTACTCAGTGAGGGGAGGTTGTACCTTGGAGACAGGTAGCTTTTGGGATGGAGGGGTGTTTTGGCATTATAACAAGTTTAGAATGAGGAGAAGTTCAAGGAAAGTTCATCCGAAAGGAGTGATTTGCCACCACTGCTGGCCCAGCGCCAGGCTGGTGCCTCCTCATGTATTTCCCGAAGGACCGTTCCTGTGCCGCCTGTCAGCCGCACGGCACCACCAGGTCACCCCTCCGCAGGAAGTACCCAGAGTCTGGCCGCGGCGTCTTCCCCCCTCTTCACCCTCCGTTACCCCTCTCTGCAGCTGCTGGGGCAGATTGTGCTGCCCAGGGAACCCTGCAGGAGCAGAGTCCCTGCACTCCGGCCGTTCGGGAAGTGGCAACGGTGCCTCACCCCAAGCAAGCGTCTGTAACGCCAGCACTGCTGTAGGGCCTGGTTTTTCCCCAAGTTCTCCCTTTTCAAGCAGTTCTTCCACACTCAGAGTGCCAAACAAGCCCCCAGTACTGGGTGACCCTCTTTTCATATGACAAATTCTAGTATTTGGCTCAAACACAACCCTTCTCCTCAATAATTCTGGAACAGGTTGAGTGACCTCAAGGCAGGCAAGAAAAGTTGGAGAGACACTCCACATTCATGAAGGGTTAAACAGGCTGGGTTTAATAAAGAATTTACACTAGAGACTGCATGAGGGGATCATCAGTAGGAGGCTGCTGGAGCCACAGGTTGGACATCCAGGTGGACTTACCTTGTTGTTCCTAAGGGAACTAAATGTCCTATATCCACTAGATCCATTTCCTTACCTCAGCTGTGCTATCCTTGACGAACTGCAGTCTAGACACTGACAAAATGGAAAACGCCTGCCTGGCTCCGATGGGAATTTGGTCAGAGTGTTACGTGCTGGGCCTGCTACCACATGCTTTGCCAGTAACCGACTCCTCGACGGGTCTTCCGCAGGTGCTCTCACTACAGGTCAAAGAAACAGAAAGATAGTCCTAAATTTCAGGTGGCAAGCTAAAAATCATGCAGGGTGGAGGAAGATGGATTCCTCCAAAAACATGCGGCAGGTCACTGAAATAGGCAGTTCTGAAGGGAAGCATTAAGTGAAACAAGTGTGTACAGAAAGTCATTTGTACTTGGTACAAGGTCATCTTCCCTCAGGTAGGAATGAAAACTGCATCGAAACCAAGGTAGTTGCTGGTAATCATTGACAAATTTCCAACAAATACAGTTCAGAACCTGTAACAAAGCAGCATCTCCAGCCCTGCCTCGCTGCCTTTGTGCTAACTGCTGTGTGAGTGTATTGCTGGCTGAGTTCAAATGGTCAGAGATTTTGCAGTCAGCTATAGCTGAGGTGAGAAGCTGCAACACCTTCAAATGTAAAACAGTGTGGCAAGGAAACAAAGAAAATTCCCAGAGAAAACAGAGTGAAGCAACTCAAGACGTGCACACCTGGAATAGGTTTAAAGGTGTTGATATTAAATATTTCAATTTTAATAGTCATGTGCCTTGATCTTGGAACATCAGCAAGTTCAAAATTTAGTCAGTGACACCTCAGGTTTGCGATTTTAACAGCTCAAGTACAAACTGAACAAGCATTTAACCTGATCTAGAATCAATATACAATGTGAATGTAAACAAAGCTAAGCCTCTGGCCTCCCCAGTGCCAAAATCTGCCTCAGTAGCTTCAGTATCCCTGAATCTAACATAAAAATCATCCTCTATCCAACTCTCTATGGAGATATAGGAATCCTGGAGATTTATCTTTCTCCAGAGCTGTGTTGAATGATCTGTGTTAGTCACATAGCATACTTGCTTAGGTGTCTTGATATAAAAGGAGAGAGCGCTTCCCCACAGGTGAGCGCTCGCAACCCTACCTTCCTCTCTGGCCTAGAATATCAAGGGCTTAGGATTTCAATCAAGGACCAAAAAAGAAAAATGGTCTTTGCACTACAACTACAAAGCATCAGCAGCGGTTTCAAATGGGGAGGCAAAAAAATGTCTACAGCACGTAGAGGCTCCACTCATCAGTTGACTGTTTCCTGTGCAGAAGGGCAGCAGAAAAGGTGTTAGGATTAACCTAACCTGTCTGTTGAGATATGGTTCAGATAAAGTCCTTGCGCTGGCCATGAAGGCACAACACGGGGACTGGACCATGTTGCAGAGGTTTGCAGGGCCCGACTGACATATGGAGATCTCTGTTAAACAGTGTTTTGATGCTGTTTCAAGACAAATACATTTGCTGCTTTCACGTGTAGCTGCGCTGATCAGGCTGTCATTCTGATGGCATGAGTGATGCCATGCTCACGTGCACTAAATATAACTGCTCCCTGGTTTTCACTAACCGGGTATGTTATGCGACGCTCCGGATCTCGGCCTGCTCCTTTTTTCCAGGAAATGTATTTTAAATACCTGAAATTCCAGGCAATATCCTCGTCTGCAGAAGAAAGCAAAATCCTGGTAGTGGCAGAAGTGCCTTTTTCCTTGCGTCATCTAAGGCAGTGCAAATATGTTGCCGCCAGTACAATTTCTGCGTAGCACAGATAAATGAAGGATAACTCAGAGACGTTTGCATATTTGTTGACATGCCTCTTTGACATGACCACCCTGGGTGGTTCTTGTAGGCTGTGTTCTTTAGCATGTTAGCATTAGAAAAGGCTTTCATGTCAAAGCCTGATTTCCCTCAGGACAGGTTATAGTTTGTTTGTGCTTTTAACTCCTCTGGCTTTCATTTTATCAACACTGATAAGTCCCTGTCAGATTTTTTTTTTTTTTTTTTTTGTCAAAATGTCATTTATAAGTACAATCAAATTATTTCCAAGACTGAATCGATGCTTAAACTAAATATATTTTCCTCCAGAGAACTGGAATAAATAGTTACATTTCAGCTCTCTGATGGGTTGTTTTAAAGAATGACTGTTTATTTTTATGTTCAATTGAACAAGAGACTAAAAAAGCTGCCTGGGTTGGATGGCAATTTTTCAAAACAAATCTGGATCACTAATTTCTTCTGGAATTGAAAAAATCAACATGCCATGCAGAACTCAGCTGGAGACTCACTTATTTCAATTCAGCTTTATTAAGCAAAAATGAAATAATATCAATTTGTTCTCAGACTGCTTCTCAAATATGAGTTGTAAGTAAGCAAATAAACACAAATTGATTACACTTTTTTTTTTTTGATATATAGTCTTCTACTTAGCCTCGTTCTAATAGCACAACCAATCACGCAAGTAGCAAACTTGCTTAAATTTTGAGAATGCTTTTTCATTCATGCTTTTGCAGGATGCCTTTGTATGACAAGACAAAGTATATAAAATTCCAGCCCTCCAGAGGTGAGTAGGAATTCTGACCAGTAATATTTAATCTGATCTCTTTTTCTTAAAAGAGAAAATTTGATTTTTATCTGCACCCAACATATTAAGGCTAAAACTAAGAACAACTTCCCCACACTGCTCAAGTAGCAAAATACTGCCTGAAAATGGATGTTTCTTTATATATTTCCTGGCAGAGAGCTTAGAAGATTAATCCAGCTGCCCTCCTGTCTTTTGGCCAAACTGAACACTAAAATCCTATTTGTTCTGAGAGTGATTACTACAGCATTCTCCCTGCTTTCCTCCATCAAGTTGCAAACAAGCACTGACCAGCTAAAGAATCTAGCTCTTGCTTGACTGTTTATTTTCATCCCTCTGTTCAACATACATACATATAAACTTTTTCTACCTTCTTGATTTGTTTTGCAACCAAAGGATGCAGCAGGTTCTTGCAAAATTCTTCAAGTAGAATTTGCTCAAATATTCTGTCTGTAAAGATCTGTCAAAGAACTATAACACTGAACGAGATGAAAAGAGACATCAGAAGAGGCAAAGAGGTCCCACTTCTAGTGAAAGTGAGTGGTGCCCTCCCCAACAAAGGGGGATTGCAAGTCCCCATGAGAGGGGAAATACATATCTAACTGATGGAAGAAACCTGATACAGTGGGTGGGAAAGTGGTGCTTCTGTGGTGGAGGAGGAAACAGGAGGAGAGATAGAAAGATATCGGACGTGGACACAATCGATATTCCACAGTTCTGCCTGGTAAGAAACATAGCTTGCAATCATTTCTTTTAATTCCCTCCAGACCCCACAGAGCTAACAGAAGTATCTGCCCTGTTTATACTCACAGGAGGAAAAGAAAACAAACAAACAAACAAACAAAAACAAAGACGGACATAGTTTCTTTAAGAGCTTTCAGACTCTCTTTTGCATCCAATTTTCTTCTTCTCGCCCAGATCATCTACAGCAGAGATAACAGGTGTTTGCAAAATTGGATTGGTTATCAGAAGGACGCTCAAACAGAAGTCACATCATTTTGAAATGGAATTATTTACTTACAGCTCTTGTAAATATGCATCATAGCTCAAAATTGCTATTTTTCTTCAGCCACACTCACTCAGATTCCATATATGTGGTTATAAAAAAAAAATAAAGCTTTGTGCTGGTCTCCTGATTTTCTGGGATCAGATTGGAGCCATGCTTACTCACAACATGATGAATGTCGCTTTGCAAGCTATTCTGTCAAAGTTCTCTAGAACATCTGGCCTTCAAGTGACACTAATTACTGCAGTCTAAATTTGAATTAATCTTGCATTAGCATTTTCCTACAAATTTCCCACTTCATCTGTGTCACAAAATTGTAGAATAATTTAAGCTGGAAGAGAGCTTTGTAGGTCATGTAATCCAGCTCCCACACACACATATGTCAGGGCCAAAGCCAAAATCAGATTAGATCACCGATGGCCTTGCCATGCTGAGTTTTGAGTATCTCCAAGGATGGAGACCAAAACCTCTCTGCAACCTGTTGCAATGTTTTACCATCTTATTTTCCTTACATCTAATCAGAACTTCCCATGCTGACACTTTTGTCCATCGGGTATCAAGCTTTCATTTCTCTCCTGCAAGAAGAGTCTGGTTACATCTTCTCTATAACCTCCTATAGGCAGTTAAACGTAGCAACTAGATTCCCTCTGCTATCCACCCTTTGCCTTCTCTTCTCCAGGCTGAAGAAGCATTTTTACACACTTAGTTTACCTGAGCTGGTTTTGACCTGAAGTTTAAAAACAAACTTTTGCAACTGGTCAGTCTGTGTTCTGCAAAACTGACAGGCACTAGAATGCATCAGGGAGTGCCCCTTATATCATTCTCTTGTCTAATGAAGAAGATCGAATCAGCCAATCCATCAAATATTCACAGAACATCACTAACTGCTGATTAAATGTCATTTGATATTTAAGACTTTGCTACATCAGATCAGGTATTATCCCAGACCTTGCAAGATTACAAAAAGACCTGCAAGGAAAAGAAATTCTGAAAGTTTCACTATTTCAGTGACTGAATACTAACTTATTTCCTTCACAGCAGGCTAAGTTTTCTATGAAACAGTCTTGAAATGAAAACAATTACCTGTAGATAGAATTATGTTTGGAACATAACGTCTTAACTCAGGGCAATCATAATGAAGCTCTGATAAAATTTTTTTTTGGTCATAAATGTAATTATTGTGTTAAAGAACACTAGAGTAAAGCCTAAAATAAATCAGTGGGGAATTCATGCACTGGTATACATTAACAGTCACATATTTCATATTTTTAATTCAGTGATCAAAATCACATTGTCCCGAATCAACCACTTTATCTGGAAATATACTGACTTTCTGAGAGAAAGCATAAGCTTTAATGAAGAGGTGAACTTTAGAAAACCTGGGTATGGACTGGGGCAAAAAAGCCATATTACGCATTTGTCACTTCCTTTCGCTCAAGATACCCAAGTCGAGAAAAAGTATTTGTGTTATTTTGTTACCTCTTCTCGTATATCGCTTAAATAAAAACGCTACTGAGCAAGAACTAAAACTGTCCGATTGAAGAAAGAAAAGACAGAAGTTTGCTGTCACCCTTTTCATCTGCCAGTACTGTTTTCTGTTTAGTCACTTTGGGCTTATTAAATTAATTCTATTCATCAGAGTGAATAAAGGTGCTTAAAAGTGATGTTTTGCTATCCTATAGTATAAAAATGGCATTTTCTCCATCCCAGGCTTGCAAGTCACTCCAGGAGCTTAAATTTCATGTAAATGAGATCCTTCCCCCCCGCCCCAGATTCTTCTCCTTCCACCATCAGACAGAGGATGGGTATACTACATGGTCTATGGCTTTCTCAAAAAAAAAAAAAAAAAAAAAAAGTGTATATTAAGGAAAACATTGTTTTATACCTTTTAATTACAAAAAAAAATACAAAAATGCAAATGGCATTTAGCATTCCTTTGGCCAGAGAAGGTCTCCACACAGTTTTTTCTGCCTCTCTAAACTGAGGTCTATCTTTGTCTTTCTGCCTACAACGTAAGGTAGGATTTTTGCTGATATACCAAAACTAGATTAAATACCCAGGCTATACATTCTAGAAATTCATTCTTTAGTGACTCAGATGGTCTTCAGTGATCATTCTGAAGAGGCCTGAACCTACAGCTCCTGCTGAGAGAGGAAGAACAGAGACTGTGAGGGACTGGTATCTCAGGTGGATATTCTAGCAAAGGAGGCTGCTTAACCAAGGGTAAACTGTGGACTCAGATCAAGACTTTAAACACCAAATGCCAGGCTAAAGCAATACACTGGGCTCAGCCTTGGAGATGCCATTTGTTGTGCTGAATCTTAGCTCCTGCAGTGGCATCTGTGCTGCACTGACTACCAAATAGGTGCACACAACAAAGAGCCCAAATAAACAGTTATTATTTTGTTAGATTTATCCTGCTGAACAGTCACCCAGTTTTCAGAGGGAAGGCACATCTCTTTATTAGTCAAAATAAACCAATTTTTCTTTCCTCTCAAGCTCAGCACAGAACACTTTTAAGGCCAGCTTCAGCCTGTGACCGGTATTTACATTTAATCACACATTGTAGAAAGGATTTTTTTCTGAAAAAAAAAAAAGCCTTTTAAGAGTCCTACCACAAATCTGCTTTGCATACCTTAACTACATCGCTATTTGTGTTTCAAACATATTTAATAATTACTTCAAAAATCAGATTCGTACTGGCTACGCTACTCACTTATTTACATTTCAAGCAACCAGCAACAGTGCTGCTGTGTTATTCAAGCTTACCTTTGCACTTTGCTACTGGCAAAAAGTAATGTTAGTGAGCAACCCCGGAAAATAAGTCTGCTTTTCTTTTTGACTTACAAGTAGCATCTCACTGCAAAAACTTTCTGGATCAAGGCATAATTTCTGTACCACATCAGGCACAAATATATTAAGTACAGGTCTCTTTCCTTGCATTTTTACAACACTAAAATTGCCTATATAATAAATATAATTGAAGCTACCTAAGGCTAGCCTCAAGCTATGTTGAAAAGGATTTCTGGCTACCATATGGAAATGCCACCATTTCATTCCCTTTGTTTTCTATTATGCAGAACAGAAAGAGTTTTAAACAACAGAGAGAAGAGGGAGCCCCTCTCTTTGTTCTTCCACAAGTAAGAAAGAAAACAAATATGATGTACTTCAAAATTTGTGTTTTAGACAAGCCTCCTCTAAGGTGGGTCTTCACATTCCCAGACCAGTTGGGCATATCAAGTTTGTCAAAGAAACCATTTACAAGGCAAATCTGTAAATTGGACCAGTGAAATGATCTGCAGTTGAAACAAAACAGACTGGTTGGTTTGTTCTCTTAAGCTGGATCATAGTGATGACCCAGCTTGAAATATGAACTCAGAAACACTTGTATCAGAGTATCTGAGCAGAAGGCAAATTGCAGCATGACAGCAGAACCAATGCCAGGCAGGGTGCACGTGTTTATTATACTGTCTTTACTGCCAGAGTGTTAGGCCGGACTACACTTGACTCGTGAGTACAGCTTGGATTAGCAGTATCGCCCTGCCAAAGGGCCCAGGAAGCTTTCCTGCAGCCCATGTTGGGAATGAACATTTTTTAAACTCACGTAGGCATCTGCTAACACAGCACTGTGAAGTTTGCAGTCACCTATGACCAGGAACATATTTACACACTGCTAGGAGCTTGTAGGCTGCAGTTCTTTCATAATTTTGACCCCTGGGCTGACAGAATCCAATGGATAAATAAATAAATAAATAAAGTGCTAATTTGAAAGCCAAAAATGCATGAAATGCTCTGAATTTAAGACCTTATTTTCACTATGGCAAGATAAAATGCATTGAAAATGCAAAGATGAGAGAAGCGGAGAAACATAAGCTAAGTTAATAGACTGTAAAGGACAAAGTTTGATACTAAATGTTCTAGTTTAAATAGATCTATAATTCAACACCCAGCTTCTTCATTAGGGAAATAAAACAAAACCCAGTGCAGAGAGAAAGGAAACAACCCACCTTTAATAGTACAAGATTTTTCTCTGCAACATGAATTTGAGAAACAGCATCTGATTCCTATGCAAATAAAAAGGAAGACTATAGAGGAATCCAGAAAGAATATAAATGTGGCATTAAAGACTGACAAAGAAATCTCTGTATATTGGCCCAGTGGAACTGCTGTGTTTTATCTGTTTTGCACAGAAAATCAGAGGCAACTTGGAAAACCTTTTTTATTAAATTTTTGGGACAATTAAAGAAGGAGGATATCATTCATTTGACTGCAGGCTGCTCATTACCGTCTGGCATGTCAGCGAAGAGCATATTTTAAATGTTAAGATCAGATTATTTATAAGTTTCCCTTTGAATTTCAGTGGCGCAGAGGGAACAGTAACACGATTAATGGAGGAAACACCTTCTGTGCGCAGCCTCTTCCCAACCTTTTAATAGGTCGGTATCCGAGCACAGCATTGTTTTGGCTTTTGTTGAGAAGTAAAAGACATTAAAAGATTTAGACTGTAACCCCAAACCATATTTTTTAACCATAGAATTATTAACCAAATATATTAACTTATATACTGTTCCCTCAGACATTAGTGTCAGTAATGCCTTTTTGTAAAAGCCAAAAAGTTCCCAGCAGAAACTCCATCATTCAACTCATTTAAAAGCCAGACTGAACAAACCTCCAGAGAACACAATGTAAGAGGAAATGAACTTTCATTCAAAGAGGAATGGACAGAATTACCTAAAAATGAGAATTTCACTCTGTCTGGACCAGATCCAAGAAGACAACTCACTCCCAACTGATCAAGACATTTAAATAGATGCCTGAATTAAATCCTGTTCATCAGATTACATCGAAGCTATAGTGATACTGACTTTAAATATTCACATGTCGAGGCTTCTATGATTTTTTAGAACTATGGCTCAGTTTTTCTCTTTGAAGATAACTTCTGTAAAATATAGGCAATTTAAGAAAATCTGAGTGCTTTTTATTCTTTTACACAGAACCAGGCAACTTTGGGGATTGGTTGTATGGGGGAAGGCAGGAGGAAACAGCTGGGAAAAAGAGACACAGAATAATAAATGTATTTTAAAGGTCAACTAAATAAAATCTACATTATAGTTAAGGCCAAAAAGAAAAAAAAATCTCCAATTTGTCTGCAGACTGGACAAATTCTAGTGATTTCATAATGAATACAAGATCCTTGCAATCACTCTTAATTTAATAGAGGATCACAGCTGTTAAAGTCCTCTGAAAAATGCCTTAGTTCTCAAGATAATCTTAAAAAGTTTGCAAATTTTTTCTCTGCACTTCAGTCAGCATGACTAGACATAAATGAACACCACCATTAGACCTGTTTCCTGAGCAGATGAATGTGCAAACATTGCTGGCGAGATTACTTACGCAAATTTAAAATCCATTTTCCTTGCATCCACATGCATAAGAATTTGAAATTCACTTTTTGCAAATACTCATGCCAATAAAGCTCAGTCACATAAATAGCTATGGAAAGCTAACATAAACGAAACATACTCATAGCAAAAACGATAACATGAATGGTCATCCAGCTCCATTGCTTACCAAAAGCCTTAATGATCCATACTCGGTCAAAAATCATGTTATAGCAAAACTTGGCAAATTTTCAGTTATTCATTGTTCCCAAAAATGATACTGTATCATCAATCCAGGCAGTAAGTCTTCCTCCATCAGGCTTAATGTTGTTAACAGCATCTAACGTGCAGGAACAAGATTTGTTTATTTTTTTCCTCCCTACAGTTTCCTTTGGTAATTTATATTTCTCAAGCACCTTTTAAACTTGGTATCACACTACTCCTTACAAAATCTATGACGTTCATCACTGTGCCATTGCAATCGATATGCACACATTCTGCACATATCTCTTCACGGGGAATCCTTATATTTTTCAATATGTGTATTTAGGATGCAATTTTTTCAAGGCCAGACTTTGGGCCCCAAAGTACAATATATGCAATTTTATACCTATTTTGTATGCAGAAGTATGCAACTGAGGTTTATGCCTATAGGCAGAGACTTTCACTCTACCTATTACATACACATCCACAAATGAATGTGCAAATCCTGGTTCTCTTGATGCTGGTGGCAAAATTTCTATTGATTCCCATAAGGCCTGGTTTTCACCAATGTTTACTGAACGGTAGACTATGTTTATGTTAGCTCAAATGACAGAGGAGATACCTAATTCTTAAAAACTTTATTATCTGTGACTACAAGTTAGAAAAGTTTCGTTTTTATAGCCCCGTTAAAAGCCTCTGGAGCCAAAGTGCATTTGCAGCTCAGTATTGCTCTGGCTTCCAGTAAATAAAAACATATATTTTTATTTGCTTGTCAATGTTCAGGATAACTTGAGAAGGAAGCCAACTTTTAATTTATCCCAAAGAGCGGATAACTATATGGACTTTCCTTGCCCAGGACTCATTTTATACGGGTGTTATTCCACTGGTAGCCAAGGAATAACTAATGATTAATGCTTGCTTAAGTCACATCAGATTCAGGACAAATTATTCCCACAGAGATGTTGCTTGTTCCGTCTCCAAGCAAGCAGCCAGAACAATAAATCTAAATCTGAATATTGCTCACAGGAAAGTTCAAAGCTAGGGCCACGTATATGCTGTAATTCTGACTTCCTGTTCTCTCAGGATTAAAGACTTTTCAATAGTGTAATGAGCAATACTGAGCTAAGACCATTGCATTTGGCTCAATATTACAAGTTTTCTGCGTTCTGGGGACGTTCAACACCGAATAATAATACCATCCTTGGGGCAATATTAGCAATATGTTTTCCTGTCCCTGGTATATGAATTCCTGTGTAGACTGTTACTTTTATCTTTGATGCTTCTGCTTTTGTACTCTTTATAGTGCCAGACCTTGCTCCAAAATGATAGTTGCCCGAAGTCAAGTTTAAATGATAACATTCCTCATTCGCTGTCAGAAACAGGCATTTTGGTGGATGTTCTTACTGTATTATACTAACATCATGTTCTGCAAAATCACTTTCTTAAGCTTGCAGTGTACTCTTCTGCATTGATCCCTGACCCACAATACACTGCAGAAATATCAATTTTCACTTCCACTGTTGCAAATATCCCCAAAAGAGTGCAAACGTTTGAAGAGTGTTACTGAACGCTCACCTAGCCTAGTTACTTGATCAGACCTGTGTGGATTAATCTGATTTTCTCTGCTGTATCATCTTCCACTTCTTTTTCGGAACGTGAAACTCCTGTCTGCACAAACACTTTGCTTCAACCATAAACTGAATATAATCCTGTAAAGTATGTGCCAGGGAAAGAGTAATGTCTTATTTTCATCTGTAAGCAATGCCTGTAGTATCCAGGTAACATCCAGGTAAAAGTAATACCTCCCTTTTCAGCCATTTCTATTCTTTGAGTTAACACCAAACTTACTGATAACCCCATTATCTTTTGTTACCCATTATTCTATATTAAAGTGTTTTTATTTATCTGGGGTGACAACCAGGAGCTGTTTTAAAATAAAGGAATGAAGATAAAAGAATAGAAGAGATTCATGAAAGTGAGATGAGTAAAGACAGGAGAATGTGAAAAGAAACAATGCAGAAACTGTGCCAACGAGCATGTTTTCCATTCCGATGCCACTGAATATGACAATGAAATAATGACAGCCTTACAGTGATCACATAAAACCTGCCTTCCTCACCTCCAATCAGTATTAGCGCGAAGCACAATGCTGAATCAAAACAGCCTCTGTTTTAACGGCCCACGAGCCCTAATTAAAAATGGTAGTTAACTTTTTGCAGTATGAAGAAATTGCTTTATGAAGCATTCCACATGTTTTCATCAATACCTTTCTTCCTTTGCTTCTCCAGTCTTCCTTTCTCATCCATTCATAGCCCTCATTCAGAGGTCAGTTGCCCCCTTAGCACCTCCTCAAAGTTCTATGAATTCTCCTCCTCTTTATTAGCAAATCCAAAAGACTACAAAATCCCCAGGTTTTTCTGTTCTTCGTTACTCTAGTACATATTGATTCAGCCTTTCTGCATTTTCTCCTTCTCTGTGAAGAACCTGTAATTCTTATATGCTATTTCTCTTGAGAGGCAAAGTTCTTAAAATTTGCTCATTACTTTTAATTTTTGACATTTATTTGATCTTTATTTTACCTTACATTCATTTCCATCGATTTCTGCCAAATAAATTTTGAGGTGGTGCTTGAAACATTTCATCATTACAAGACAAATATAGATTAGATGACTTGTGCAATTTCTTCAACTTATAAAGCCCGGAGCTTTAATCAGAGTTCAAAATTTTTCTAACCACTGGACACGTAGGACTCTAATTTTTATTTAATGAGAAAATACAAGACAACAGAAAAAGCTCTGCCTTTCAGCATGATTTTCATGATTTAATATTTTCAGCATGTTTTTAGGCACTTAGTGATATTCAAGTAGAGGGTTGTGACTTTTAGAGTGATAGTGGCCCTTTCCAAATGTTCAAATTCACTTTGGTGAGAGGTGGGTGTCCAGTCCCTCAGACATTTAGGAAAACTTTGCAGGTTCTGAGAGGAGTTCAGCATGAATGCTATTGGGATAGCATTCCTCTGAGAGGAGGTCTATCCTCGTTCACTTCAGTGGAGGCATGCTCTTAACACTACGTTTAAACCAAAACCTCCTTAGGCAGCTAAGTCAAATCACTAATGATGTGTAGAAAGTTCTCCAGAAAGCTCTCCACAGGTCTCCACAAAAGTAGCTTTCGTATCTTGAAATTCTCTTTCTAGTGAAGAAAATACCATACTTTCTTTATAAAATTCTTGTCCAGTCTTTGCTCTTCTCACAGACTAAAACTGAGACCCAAATAAGTAAATCAGCTACCTAGTTTGACTCAACTCCTGCAGCATGTGCCATATCACTACAGCTAAGCGTGCTGGGACATACCCTCTTCTGCTTCCCCGTGAATCACAGTGTGTAGAAAATACTATTCCTTCATATAGACTCTGCATACACTTACATTTACTGATTCTGCTGGAAAACAGATATTTTTAAGGCCACTGCCAAGGATCGACCATACGGCTGTACAACACCATCTGCAACCTGCTAAAAGATAAAAACTTAGTGGTGAGCATACACAAACTGCAAAAAAAGCACACTACCCTGGGATTTTCCTTTTTTTATTTTTTTTTTCTCTTACCCAAGGCAAATCTAATTTCAGAAACTGAACAATCCCATTTGCCACAACTATTTCCCCAGTTTAACAAGGTTAAAATCCCAGTAGGTGGCAAACAGGACACATACAATCTGGATACTGGGCAACCTGCCCATGCCACAGGACTGCACTTCATGGCTCTTGCGAAGGGACAAGAGGATGTATTGCAGCAGCAGACCTGGTTACACTGGCACTGCGTCACATATCAATTCCTCCAGTACAGGAACAACCAGTATTTAGCCCTCAGAGGAGTTTTTGTGTTACACAGTACAGTAAGTACAGTGTCCCTAAGGCTTCTCTTAGAGCACAAAATCACCCACTACAATGTCATAAGCTTTCTCAACCTCTAGTCCCTACTCAAAATCTAATTGAACTTCTGACAGTCACCTGGGTTGCTTGAGAATTATATAGAAAATATCATACATAAATATACACATACATTATATAGAAAATGCCATACGTAATAATTCAAGACTAATACTATCCACCACCTTCCTCAAAGCTCCTGGGGTGCAAAGATGTTCTTGGGATGAATTATCAAGCAGATTAATAGGCAAAGCTATATGTGAGGAGGAAAAAAGTAATAGCATCCTGTCCCGTGAAAAATTGTGCACAATAAACTTTGTCAGCAACAGTCATAGAAGATCTTAACTGATACAGTTTTATAGCTCCATTAACCTAAAATTATACTAGCTGAATGTTTTTTCCCATAATGCACATTTGGAATCCACAATTTCCCTCTTTTATTTCTGCTATTTTCTCAATGTACGTAGTAACAATACCTAACAATACTAACACTGTCACAACGGCCATGGCTTTCACAGGTTATTAGTTTTCCTAGGCAAATAAAGAAAAAACCCGTGAAGATTGTGGTGGAGAATATAGCAAAACTGGGATAAAAGGAGTGACGCTTTTGCTCAAAACCTTTCAGCGTTGACAAGCGACAGCAGCATGAATCTCATTACATATTTGATTTTGCCAAAGCAATAGTCCCACTAATGTATGAAGCTCTCGTGCTGCCATATGGGGCCTCTGAAGAGCGGTGACAGGGTCCAAGTAATCTGCCAGTATGAATGACGTGCACTCAGCCTGCCCCTCACCTATTTCCTCGCTCCAGGCGGTGGTTGACTAAGGCACCTTTGCCATCACCGTGGGTTTACTCTAAAACAACTGAGTTAATGACCTGATATAAGCAAAGCAATTACATATAGGAAAGCCCCAGATTTTACGCATCATCTCTGTAACAGGTTGCTCAACAAGCAGCAGAATTGAAGGCATCTATCTTCACGGGGATTAATACGGGATGCCCTCTAACTCATCGTCCTCCTCCTGGCCGTCTCCCTGGGCACCGGGAGATGCTCCGAAGGCGGCAGCGCGCACGGAGCAGGGCATACACACGGCCAGCTGGCCGCCGCATCCCTCAGCACACCGGGCATGAACTGTGCTAATTGACACCGATTTGCATCTCGCTCTTCTGTCCAGCCACCAATTTACAGGAGCTTGTAGACATTTCATACCTCCGAGACCTCTGCCCTCTGCCAGCATGCCTCAAGTTGGGCAAGGAGCTCAAAAAAGCATTAGTGCTGCACAGCACATGAACCTCATTTCTCAAGAAACAAAGCTGGCACCTGCGCATTCGATTTTTCCATACATCAAACTGCAGGAAATGAGGCAAAACATCTGAGGTGCAACACAGCAAAGAAAAGGGGAATAGTCATAGAGGTTCCTGAATCTCTGAAGTTTAACTAAAACTTAGACTAGAATTTGAGTTAGCAAATCATTGAGTCTACACTGGAAGAGAAATGCTGTTAAACTAGGTAAGATATGCTGTATTAGTTGCATGAAATTAATACAGAGAACTAAAATGAAGAAAAGAGTTTAATTCCAGTAGAATAGTAACAGCAATTCCATAATAAAATGGAACACGGGGATTATGCCCTGTGTAATTGTATGTCTGCACTATATGATCATGGATCCTAGCAAACGTGGTTTTCATCCACACAAATGATAGCTATTTTGCCAATTCTGTACCAGTCCAGTAAGCACAAGTGCTAGGAACAGCAAAACTATGAAGATACAATAAAGTGAAATGGACTTTACAGACTAAATGGTTACCAGAATTACTGAACCTATGATTCAATATACTAAACACTACCACAGAGCACCCAGTATTTCATTATCTTTGCGTAGCTGCGATTTTCTGCTTAAACTAAAAAATATCCTGCACCGGGGACATAATTCATGGCAGGATTTCTGCGTCCAGTCACAATGACTGCTTGTGATGGCCAAATACAGTCATGTAAGGGACAAAGTTAACCTGCCCACCTTACGCTGAATACAATGATGTACAAAAGAATGGTGGAAAACACAGATACAAACAAATAACATCTATAAGCTCTTTGTCCATGGCACTCCTCTCCTTTGCTGTTTCTTGTAATTTCAACACTTTCGATAGATCAATGCAGATTTTTAAATGAGAAAGAGATAGTAACTCCAGTGCCCTTAGAATTATTAACAATACTGAATGTTTTCACGTCCTCTTGGTGCAGTGCCAAGATGATAATTTCAAAGAGGCACTCTACAGCTGCATCTGCTAGTATTTCAGAAAGAAAATGGGTCAGGCAGTAACAGTTCATTCTTTAAGTCTCCTTTTCATAGACCTACACCATGTTTTAGAGGCTATTGAAGGTCCTCAGGAAGGCAGGTCCTCACGAAGGCATTCTGCTCCTCACCATCAAGGTTGCAAAGATCAAAAAAAAATTTAAATTCAACTCAAAGAAGTAAACAAGAAGAAAAAAAAAAAACATTGACATCATGTTCTAAACTCCAGACTATTTAAAAAGCAGTATTCTGGTCAAAGCCTCCTATCTTCACATCTGATGTCTTAAATACTAAATTTGTTTCAGGTAGAGCCCTTGAGAATAACACGGCTTCCTCACTGCTGACACAAATACTGTTCAGAATTGCCACTAACATATTCTCTGAGAGGAAACTGTGTTAAGCTTGAAACAACCCTTCATTTGCATTAACCTTCAAATTGCTATTACAGAACCATGAATGTCCCTCTGTGCTAAGCAGAGCCAGCCACACTCTAGTTTAACTATTTTTTCAAGTCTCCTGCCTGCAAACATGATTTGTTTTATTTAGAAGTTTCTACATTTCCCACTGTTTAACAAGCACCCACAGCTGAGAGACTCTCTCACCTTCTCCTTTATTCCTGCTGTGTAAACTAAGCAAAGTACTGAGAGTTATTTTGTCTAGAGCATAGCCTGGATTTGCTAAGTTGATCAGAGAAAGAATAAACTGACTTTACAGTTTTGCTCACTTCCCCACAAAATCCAGTGCAATTGGTGGCAAGGTTTAGAAGAGAAATAGGCGAGGGTCAGGAAAGTCAGTTAGCTGTTGCTAACTGCACTAAACTACGCTAGTGCAATTTTATGACTAAGGATTGTAAACCCTCTTTGATACTCAAAGGTCAAGAAATGCAACTCCTGACTATGGTACCCTAGGCTACGGTTTCCCCCCAGGCACAACAGCTCATGTATTTACACACACACAGTTTTGTATTATCCCCTGCTGAATTTATAGAAACTGCCCTAATACATGATGCTTGCTCCAGAAAGCCTTATTTTGAACTTCTTGATTAGGGAAGTTTAGGTAAGAAGAATGAGTTACGCAGCCACAAGCCTGAGCTCGCCTGGTCTCTGCAAACGAGCAGAAATTTTGTGCGAAACCTGAAGGTCTTTGCTGGAGGTTGGCTATGCTGCAAATTGCATCATGCCTAACCAGTGCAGCACACAGCAACTGTCAGCAGTCCACGCAGACAAAATAAATAAAGTAGCATTTAGAACTGGCCAGGAGCTGCACCGTCACCAGGGTAAGGAAGGAGCTGCTGTTTAACGTCCCCACATTGGTATATCAAAGGAGCTAGACAATTACAGGTTGCCAGGGAAAAGGAGCAGTGCAAAGCTTTTCCATCTGCCCTGGCATTGAGAAAGGAGGAAAAGGAGACCCAAGAATGAACTCATCTGAAAAGCTGCAGCCATCAATGCTGCACAGCTGCAACCTGCTTCAAAAGAGCACAGCTCTCAAGTCCGCTAAGCTCATGAAGTCGCACTCAACCATTTTATGCTGAAGAAAAAAAAAAAAAAACAAAGTGTATTTAATTTTACAATGCACAGCCTATTTATTTATGTGAAATTTAAATTAAGGTGACTTGTCAGTTAACTCACGGTACAGCTTAGTCGTAAAGCCACGGACAAATAACATCTGATAAAGTTATGCCACACCAATTTTTATTTTCTTCATCTTCATCTAATCACTGGTTTCCAGATGGCATTAACTTATGTTAACATCCTTCACAAACCATTGACTTGAGTAGTTTCTTTATAAATGTACTTGTTATCTCCCAAATACCAGAACTCAGGCACTTCCACATTCACAGAAAAGAGAAATCTGTATGTGAATGGCTTATGCTGCTTTCTCAATGCTTTTTAAGGATCTTCTGGTATTACTAGAATATATAGCAGAAGAGTAGCTTGTTAAAGGATGTGCAGCTACAGACATTTGGTATCTGTTCTCATGCTATGAGATAGATGCTGCAAATCGCAGGACTTTCTGCTAGATGAGACTCATTGCTCAAATTGTTGCCACTTGGCTCAGATAATGCCCCAAGACGGAAAAGACACCACTTCTTGTCAGTCCTTCTGCAGCAACATTTGGTAGTGCCCCACAGCCAAGCAATGTGGCAGGGACTGCCCATGTTACGCAGCTTGGCAGGAGACCACTGTAACACGAGCAGGGAGGATCTCTTCAGACCCCCGTCCAGAGCATTGGCACCACAGTAAGGAAAGGTCTCCTTCAAAGGGCTGTCTCCAGTCTGAAAATACGATATCCTCCAAGACACCAGGCACCAGTTATATTTGGTATTTTTACTTCTCTTACTCCAGCAAAAAGGAGATCAACTACTGAGGACCACCTGAGTTTCCTTGGTGGTTCTCAGCAGTGCATCTCCAGCCCTCGATGCCAGGGCAGAGGACTTGGAAAGCCTTCACTAGGCAGAGATACCAGTGTAATTTGCTTTCAGCAAGCAGCTTTCCCTCCACCTCACCCCTCAGAAACGCTTCAGTCCCAAAAGAGCCTTTCCTTCACAAACCACAAACTACCTCTGGGACCAGAAGCAGATTTTTCTCAAGTGTGCACATCTGTGATCACTGCGATATTTTAAGCAACTGCCACTTCTGTGCTGAAGTCTCGAGCTTCATTTATCTGCCTGGGACATAAAGCAGCTAAACCCAAGGGCCTGGTGACCTTCAGAGGGCTCAGCTTACCCCAACTTCTCCAGGTTGATCCAGCTGTAAAGAAGAGCTCTCTCCTCTGAAAACCATAGGAGAGAGGATAAGAACACAGCAGCCTGATTCATCCAGCGCAGCATTTTTCCCCCTGTGAAAACACGAAAGGTGTAAAATTAACAACATGCCAAGCAACCTGGAGTGAATTAATTCTGAAAAATCCTAGCAGGCAAAAAGTGCATCAAAGGGGATCAGTTACTGTAGTGGGTTACCTAGAAGGTCAATTTTGCACACAACATTAGTTTATATCCATACCTTGGCACCAGAGGACACAATCTGATGTTCTGGAGCTGCTGCAGGCCTGAAATTATTTAAAGCATGGGGAAATTTTGTGTATTCAGCACCTCTGTAAATCAGCTCAGGCCCTTTATCCGTAGGCATCTGAAGAGAGTAATTTTTAGATCATGAGTTGGAAAACTTCCGTGAAGTATGACACAGTGCATCAGAGAGGTCGCATAAGAAACAAGCGGCAGAGCTGGGAACACATTTTTGGCATCAGCATTCTGCAAGTCACTCTGTAACCACTAGCCATCATTTCTTCTTCTGCAGTACAATAGCACAAGACTGTTTAAGATGAAAAAGAGCCAGAGAAGAGGCTCTAGGCTAATAGATTTCTTTTGCAGTTCATGTATATGCATGTAATGTAATCTAACTAGATTTTTTTTTAAAAAAAGACCAAAGGATGCTTTAATCAGGCTAAGAAGAATTAGAGAAAGGGGGGAAAATAGATAGTAACTGGTAAGCACAATTTTGTGCACTGTGTAAAAATGCAGCACAGTAATATACTGGTTATAGGATGGGGGGAAAAAAAAGGAAAAAAAAAAAAAAAAAGGAAGAGGAATGAGGCACCAAGTTATTTTCCATGTAGAATGGAAAGAAAAGCTTCATGTCCTCAAAATAACTGCTAGTGACTTGCTGGGATCTGGCTCAAGGCCTGAATGCACAAGATCTAGTACAAATTTACCAGAGAAAGGCCTTGACTACAAACAGACAAATGGATAATGCCTTGAGACTTCAGAATGCGTATAAAATTGCTAAAGAGTTGTGCTGGCGATTTTCCTATTTCACCTGACTCTGTATGTGGGTTTATAATGCATAGAAAGATGATGCTTTTGATGTGCAAGTGCGATGCAGGAGACAGGGATTCGTTTTGCAGCTCAGATATACTCCGAGTTGCAGAGAGAGATATTTGTCTCACTCCTTATCCTTGAGACTAAGCTTAAGTCATTCACTCCCATTCACTTTTATAAGAATAAATTTCATCTATCTTTATCAGCATCTCCCTCTATAAAGTTGGAATAACACCAGCTTGATTGGGATAGTCACAGTGCAAAACACCCCATCATCATAAAAATGCTTTCAGGATATTCTTTTGTCTGCTTTCCTTTTCACAATATGTCCTTAATAACTTCCCAATTCCCATAGCTACCTTAGCAAAGCAGTAGATAGAGACCCTCATAAAAGGTCCTTGTATCCTGTTCAAATTTCAAGGTGGTCATTTCTGTTACATTTCTTTTGTCAACCTTGTCAAGGTACTTATAGGTGCCACCTCTTTCCATGCACATACGGTGCCCCCTGGGAGAAGGTGGCCTCTAGGCATTACCGCAGTGCATTTAACAACAAGCTCAGCACGACACTAATAACCTCTCTTCATTAACCTTTGCTGAGCACACTAAATGTGCTCCGTCATATTTGCACCTTGCACATTTGCAGTGTCTCGTAAAAATTCATGAGGGGCATTACAATAGCTGCAGAGCGTGGACACTAAACTGCCTACCCACTGCCAAGGAAGAATATTTGTAGGTAACAAGACTTTTTTATTTTTCCTCCTTGTCAAAGCATTTGCAGCAGGAGAGGGCAAGGAGATCACCCATCTGGGTCAATGGGGCAACTGTACGGATGACAACTGGTGTAGGCAAACGGCTGGTGAACCATGGCATCAGCAGCTGAATATCCGAAACCTCCAAAATAAAAGGAAACAGGTTTGGGAACAAAGAGCCCTCAAATCACTGCCTGCTGAGGCAGGGACAGTCCAAGACTGCACGTGCCTTCCCCATGTTAACAACTTTCAACTTTCAAGTTTTTTCATCTTCCTGTATTCGAAAAGATTAAACAGAAGAAACTCAAGGTAATTGTTAAGCACTAGAGAAGGGTGATGATTGAGTAACTTAAAAGCTTACATATATATTTTATGTATAAAAAGGTAAAAGACTCTTCCTAAATTTAAGTACATCCTGTCTTATTTTCTCACCTTCTCAGTCTGATAATGAAAGGTGTACAGGTTTTTTTAGTAACACAGTTTTACTGCTAGTATTTGATTAGGTAGATCTAAAGGGGGAAAAAAAAAGGAAAAAAATATTCAGAAGTTCAAAAAAAAATCCAAAAAGAGTTCAACAACCTGCAAGGCAGTAAATAGAAGGTTGTTCTGAATGAACATAAAGATAAATTAGAGGCAGGCATGTGAATAAGAACACAGAAGAGGTTTTCAGAGCCATCAAAGATATGTTCTGTAGGCCACCCAATGTGGAGATTTATTACTGTAAGTTTATATAAAAAAAAAACATGGAGGACAACAGAACAGATTTTGATGTTGCTGTTTTATACGAGGCAATGGGTACCTTTCTAGCTGCCATCTCAAGGAAACTCAATAACTTCTTTTAGCTAGAAGAAATGCCCTTGCCTCAGACCATGAGGAAGATTAAACCATAATTCTCTATCTTCGGTTTAATCAAAGTCTGAAGAAGTAGACAAACCACACTGTGCAGTGGGGGCAAACTGGTGAAACCACCTAAACTCAGCAAAATTCAGGGCACACAGACACAATTTCACTTCCCACAACTATTTCCTACAGACGCTTTGCTGAAACAAAGCGGCAAAACATTAGCAATTCGTGTCATGCGACTACACTGATTGCCACACCTTATGAAATTGGGACGCATCTTCACGAGGGCTTTTCAAAGCAGAGGAAAAGTCTTCAGAGCTCATTAGTAAACATGGAAGAGCAGCATTACAGAAATTTAGCCATGCCATGTTCAATTATTTCAGCAGAATCAAGGAAGTCTTCCCCTTGTCCTTTAAGGATGAACTAAGGGGAAATCCTCTGTGAAGGGTCAAACGTTTCAAGCTTTGCTCTACAGAATGTTATGGAATATATATATATATATACACATATACATATATGTATATATGTATATGTATATATATGTATATGTATATATGTATACATATATGTATATGTATATATAGATATGAGAAAGGAGAAAAAAGAGAAAAGAGTGGGTCTTTTACAAGGTCTTTTGGTGTTTTTTTTTCTACATGGAGTGAATAGCTGGAATCATTTTCATTAAAGCAGCACCATGGAGGCAGAAGGATCACTCTTCCTATTAATTACCGTTTTTCAAAAACAAAGATGATTTTGGTGATATTTGCAGCCAGTAATCTGGAGTGATGTTTCTATTCAAAACTCAGTATTTAAGCTCCAAATTACTGCTTGGGTGATACTTTGTGCTCATTATCCCCCTCCCTGAATGTTGCTAAAATGGATTCTTTAATTTTTCCCCAGAGAATAATAAATTTGGGATGCACAGGGCTGGTCTGGACGAAGGAGGGGTGCGGAGGGGCTGGCCGGGGCCCAGTGCGACAGGCAGGGTGGGAGCCAGAGCCCGGCGCGCCGCTGCTGTTCTGCTCGGCCGACAGGGCTCGTTACTCGGCGGCTAATTGAGCCGGAGTCACCAGGACGAGGTCTCAGGGCTACCGAGCTGGCACGGGAGCTAATTAACACTTGGCGCTGCCTACAGCGGCAGCTTGCCTCCTCCCTGCTGGAATTAACGATTCACAAGGAAAACGAGGCCGTTCCTGCACAGGGAGTACCCCAGAGCCTGAGCACCCTTCGAGCTTTACACACTCACCCAACATCCTACTTTGCCCTGCTTTCGTCTTGCCAGATACTTGGGATATTTTACCATCCCTGCGGCTGCTGAAACTCTAGCTTTATTTCAGATTTTTGGTGCTCCACATAGCCCCAAGCAATATTTCTTCTTTTCTTAGCACACAGTGCTAAGTAAGGTCAGTTGCTGTTGTTTTGTTCTTTGCCAGTAGCTTTTAAGGGGACTTGCCGGTCTTGTGCGAGCCTTGCTTGATTTATTGTAAATTGGTATCGGTGGATCCAGGCATGCCTTGCTTTGAAAGAGACTGGGTGTGCAATTATTTATATGAACATGCACATACAAAAATGCATATATTTGAGGGACTGTCACTTTGCATACTCTTTACAGTGATCTGCCAGTTTTTCTGACCACTGAAGACATCGCTATCTTCCACTTCTTGGGAAAAAGAAAAAGTCAAAAAGGGGAGTAAAAATGGCTGCTGAGAGCAAAGCAGGAATAAATGAGATCCAAGAATGAACCTCTGGGAAGCTATAACAGCTGTCACAGAATGGCTACAAGTGGGTAAAACCTACCCTGGAAAGGAAGATATAGTGATTATTTTTATAGGGTATGCAAGAGGATTCTGCATAATCTAAGTCTAGGCTCAGAGAACTTGCAAAGAATAAGAGTATCTATCTTGCATATATGATAGGTAATAGGGGCATTTTCTGGTATCTAAAAGTGAAAATGACAGTTTTCAAACAAGACTATCCTTGCCTTCTGCACCCTGTGCACATTTGTAGTTACACATATGCTTCTGCTACGGTTCCAACACTCATTAACTGCTGGGGGCTGCCCATGAGAAGAAGCTGTTATCCGAACACAGGATTCATTCAGGCTCAGCCCTCAGTCCCAGCCTTGAAATCCACACTCACATTAAAATTATCTTATATGCCTGGGCTTTAGTAATTCTGGAGAACTTTAATTTGGCATATAACAGAGAGAGGAGGAAGCAGATGCAAGGTCTGATACAGGGAACAGGACACGCACTTACCCAGGACTTTTTTAATTGCCTCATTCGGTGTGCGCCAGCCCAGCCTACGAGCTCGTTGCTAGCAAGAGCTTAATTCATTCGTACATAGTTGCTGAGGGCAAAGTTGCTGAGGGCCTGCTTCATAAAGGTGCAATTTCTTTTCAAAAGTCTCCTTTTAGGAATTTTGTTTGTATTTTCTTTCAGGAACATTCAAAATGTTTTAATCATTGAAGCAGTCTTCTGAATAGAAATCAAGGCTAGGTTTAAAATTTTAAGTATACTGCCTAAGTGAATCTTCAGGCTTTCCAGGTTTTCATGATATTATGTATAACATTACAAAACTGCCATCTAATATTCTGTTATAGTGTAACAACACAGGAAAAAAAAAATCAGAGCAACCTGATTACAAATCAGCAGGAACCCAGGAGCTGTAGAGGCTTTGCAGCATACAGCAATACATAGAGATACGTACAGGAAACCGAACATGCTGGAGTCCTGGAATTTGTCTGAATGTGGGAGCAAACGTTAAACAGTCTCAGGTCAATGTATATAGACCTTCTAAAGCAGGTAAGAAAAAAGTTGGAAGCAAAAGGAAAGACTTTCAGTTTAATATTAACGAACTTTAGTAACAGCTGGTTAAGCAGGACTCATAGAGCAACAAGACGGAGCTACAGGTAAGTATTTTTAGTGGGGAGATTGGAGTGAGCCATTCTTTGAGCAATAACAGAAATGAGAGCCAGGGTGCTTTCATGCTTGGAGACTATGAACAAACACTGCCATCCAATTTATCAAGGGCAACACATGCACATTTTGAAAGAACCACTAGAGAGCAATAAAGATTCCTAAACTGAAACACTATTTAAACTGAAACACTACTGAGAAGAAAAGGCAGCAGGGCACCGGAGCACACAACAGGGACTCATGATCCTCAGCCTCTGATCGGTTTTGCCTATAAGGCAGTTACTCGTTTTCTTGACAAGTCACCCATTGGCACTGTGATGGCAGAAGTTCAGTGCCTCTGCAGATGGTGAGCTGGACATTACTTTCGAAATAACTGCTAGCTAAATAGGTTTCCTGAACCAAGCTGTCCAGTAAAACATACACAACCAGTATCTGTTCCTTCTTACAGTGAACAAGGCTATATAACCTGACAAGACATCCTTCATCTTCCTCACACCACACTGAGACACACACTTGTTTTCCTCCTGTTTCATTTGGTGTCTTTGCTTGCAAGGCACCTGTTTAAGTGGTATTTCTTGCAGCAAAGACCTTATTTTCCAATATGTTTGTATAGTGGCTAGACACAAATTTATGAATATGCTTCTATAAGTGCTTGTTTTTCACAGTGAGCACTGAGGACAAGGTGCTGACATAAGTTGTTACATCCTGTCAACAAAAATCAACTACTTTGACTATTCAGAGAACTACTTTTCTTGAATATCTATAACGTAAAATATATACAAATAAATGGAATTAGCAGCAGCACTGCAGCTACTGATTTTGTAAGCTCTACAGTTTAGAGGTAAGTGTAAAGGGCAAGATGAAATCAATTTATCTGAAGAAAGACTGTCCTATTCCATTGCTTAAAGACATCTAAAAAATATTGGACAACAGCCTTAACAGAGGGTCATCATGATGTTGGAATTCAGCTTTCCTGAAGAAGGACTGACTGGCATAATACCTTTATAAGTTGCATGCATGTCTGTCTTGTGCATACTGCAGAATTTAGAAATCCAAGGCAAGCAGAGATCAGCTTCATTCAGTGTCAGACTTCTCACACTTCGACACTGTTCAACATAAATTGTAAAACAATGATCAGCAGCTCAATGCAGAAACATAAGCCCATGCAAACCCGTGCTTTTCTCTCCCAGGTAAATATAACAGGTAATCACTAGCTTATATGTAATTCATAAAGCCAAAAATATATGCATATGTAAGCTTAATTGAAATGTTTAATGTGTTTCTGTGGATCATTCCCTTTTCTTATGATCTTCCTATCATATGGACATTCTTGATATCAGGTGATAATAAATCAGTCAATCATATTAATTAGAAATGTCTGTTGCGCATCCCTCAGGCAAGCCAGCTAATGCCGATCCTCTATCTGTGACTCCAGAGTATGGAACTGTCTGGAGTGACAACCTCATCCAACTGTGGCCATCTCCTGGGATGCTGCTCCTATCCCCAGCCTTCGTTTCCTACTGCAGGCACTTCAAGGTATCCTTTCCATGGAGTGAGAGGATTTCACTTGTTTAGCTGATCGAAACAGCTTTGTCCAACTCTCCGATTTCTAGGGTTAGTCTCTTTCTGACTGCTCTGTTCCTGAGCCTAGCCATAAATTTTTGCCTTTTTCTCTCTTCTTTTATACATTTCTGTCACATTTCCTTTTTATCATAGAGAAGCAGCTTTCACCAACACATTTGCACAGCTATTACTGCCAGAGTACATCAAGAGCTCCAAAACTAGTCACTTATAAGACTAGTGCCAGACTCTCTTGTCTTTTTGCTGGAATACAGTGCTTGCAGCTACAAAACAAAACAGCTCTTAAACGTTCCTGATGGTTTTCCAGAGCATGACCTCCAAAGGGACGCTTCTTACCCTCATTCTCCCTCTCAAGTGATATTCTTGGTTTGCTTTTCTCCTTTATCAAGAACAGGCCAATATTCACTCAGGCAGTGACTGACGGAGAGGGTCTATTTGTTTCAACGTGCCAACGTGCCATCACCAGGGCCTGTGTGTGCCAAAAACACATGCAGCTGGCGCCCAGCGGGGCGTCTTCACGGTGGAGCTCCCAGCCATCTCCAAGCGACCCACCAGCACCTGTCCCTTGCTACTGCAGGTCTGCGTGCCCTTCTGTGCCCAGCACACACGGAGCGTTAGCACTTCTTCTGGTGACTTTTGGATCCGTTTAATTGAGCTAAGCATCTGGGTCATTTCAGCTCTCTTTCCAAACCTGTAATAATTACAGCTTGAGAATCAATCAGTGCCAACCAGCTGCACCAAAGTGGAGTTCTCCGACTGGCTCATAATTAATTCTCTTTAAAATAATTGTCATTTCTGGATAAATAACAACCAGGATCAGATGGATAGAAAAAAAAAAAAAAAAATCCTGCAATCCTCAATTACCAGTTTTAAAAAAAAAAAAAAAAAAAAAAAAAAAAAGGACGAATCCCTGGCACATCTTGCTAAGAACAGATAAAGCTGGAGCATAGCATAGCTGGAGGCATCTATAACAAATGCCATTTTTTTATGCAGAGATTTCTGAGCCCAGAACTATGTTCGGCTCTAGAGCAAAAGCTGCCGCTAACACAGTGATTAAAACTGAGCCATTTAACCTATGTTCAGCCAATTAACAAGGGGGTTCTTAGGAAGAGGGAAAAGTTCTTTGGAGCAGACGAGGTTTGCATGCAGATGTCAATGTCCTGGGCTCACAGGGCTTCTTATCAGCATCTTCCTATCTCAGAAAATAACAACAACAACAATAATATTAACAATAATAGCCTGCTCTGGCCAATAGCTACTTGAAGTCATAACTGTCAGCAAGCAATTAAGCAATGAAAAAAGACAGTCTGCTTTTGTTTAGAGATCCCCCATATGTACTCCTCAAAACAAGAGTGGAGAGAGGAGAAACCTGCATCTTCTCCCCTCTCTGATACTTCTGAGGATCTTCTGAAAAGTGGTAGAAGAGAAAACAAACATGAAGCCAGGGTATTCCGAGCAAAGCCTGGCACAAATCCACAGCCCTTCTTTCCTGAAGATACATTGCCACCTAGCAATGGCACAATGTAATCAGCAGTGTACAGACAGACAGCAACAGCTGCAAACCTTTATCTTTTTTTTTCCATTGTCAGGCAGGAAAGGAAAGAAATTGGCAAAAGGTACGTCCAATTTTAAGCTTTCTTTTGTTTCCCCACGTACCCAGATATGGATGAAATGGCTGCATCAACATCCCTTTTCACTACAATCCCCTCAGCACATCCCCCTTATCATCTTAGCATATTGAATTTTCATTTGAAATTCTTCATATTTTCTTTTTTTCTTTTTCCCTCTTTTTTTTTTTTTTTTTAAATTTCCCCTTTGTGCTGCTCTTCACGTAATGTCCTCTTTTGTCATTATACTCACCATCCTCTCTAAAGACCATCAGGTCACTTCCCACACTTCCTATAGCACAATGATTTCAGGAGTAGCCATATATCTTGCACAGCAGGTAGAGAAGTCTGCTGCTTTGTTTTCCTTCTTTCTACATAGCTATATAGACATAGCTAGGGTGGCATAGAAGCCATAAATCTGTTACCAAATCTGGCTAAAAAAATGGACAGGAACAGAGTACGTAGAAAACAGACATGTTTTAAACCATATGTAAAGATGAAATTATCATTTAACTTCTTCATGGTGCTTCACGTTCATCTTTGCATACAAGCACACAGGCAGGAGGGACTTGCAAGAATGTTGTGGAAGAAGTCTTTAAGGTGAGAGTAGGAATATTTATTTTCTTCACGTGTTTCCAGGGCAAGAAGTTTTGACGTTTGCTACTCAAATTCTTTGTACTTTCTTGGTTCAATTTTATCTTAGGTGTTGCAGCTTTTCACCTTCCACATGGTTTGTTTGCAGTGGAACACAGGGGATTTGTGAGAAATCACTACTAGATTTGGTATTGCTCAAGGCAACTTGAGTATAAACTTCCTATCGTGCCAAAAGTGCTACATGTTTTTAGTACCTATTTGGGTCGACTTGGCATACTTGCACCCGGTGATGACTTCCATCAATAAACACAACCCCTCTCATTATTACACCACATAATTAGAAGGGGTGTCACATGCCGAACCAGTAAGTATTTGCTCAGAAAGCACCCTAGAGTTGTCTGAAAGTCTCCAGTGGAGACACCAAGCCAGTAAGTTATCTCAAATAAAAGAAGACAAAGATCCTCCTGCCGTTATGCTGTATTAGCTAGGAGCTTAGATGTCCTACAGCTAAGAAATGAAAATGCAACCACTGTGAAGGCAGCACATCCAGCAGTCAAGTTCAGAGACAGAAGCAAGCAAATTCTTCTGTGAACCTTCTCAAACCTGAAGTCAACAGGATATTTTAGTATATAGCACTGTATACTGATGTTCGCTATTGTTTACCTTATAAACTGCCTTCTAACAATACCCACTTTTGTACCATTCTTACATGACTGAAAATTTTGGTGAGTGATGAAATGATGCTTTGAATGGCCGAGCTGGACTGCAAGTATTTTATTTCAGGGTCTCCTCAGAACTGCATTAAAATAATACATATATTTGAAATTGCACATCAGCTTCATTGCCTTTTTTCAAATACCTTCCTAGAAGGCATGAGGCTCAGCCAGAAGTAAAATACCTTCAAGTTATAGCTGCTTTTTGCCCTATAGGTACCATAGGGTTATACGTCCTAACCACAGAGGTAGTTATTCCATATCACGTACAAATCCCTTACATGTCATACTTTAGGTTTCTCTTTTTATAAAGTCATCTCATGTTCCACTTCACAATTCTTTGGATACATGTCCCAGAAAACTAAGATTAAATATACTAATATGGCTGAGATCATTGCATTTCCTTCCAGACATCCAAAGACTGCACTGGTAGATAGATAAACAAAAAAAACATGAGGTTAAACATATTTACTATACCACAAGTCAGCAGTCAGACCTCACTGGCGCAAAGAGTGTGTCATAGCTATCACTGCTGAGGTTACATTAACTCCTGCTAAAGGGGACCTTTCCTACAGCGGTTCTTACGCAGCAGTTTTCAAATTATCCGAGAGACCCGAGTACTTTTACACATCACCTCGGTGTCCAAAGGCACAGCAGGCTGGGCGCTCACAGCCACCGCACGCCTTGACGGCTGCGCACTTTAGCTCGCTTTGCCGAGCTGCCTTTAATCCGGCTCTGTCAGCTCTGCCCCGACCCAGGCGATGCCCTGTCGGGCAAAACGCCCCGTTCTGACCTGCTCACTTCCCTCACGCCCCAAGCTCAGTAAGCATTGCTTATCTGTCCAAAGCATGGAGCGATCATCTGAGATGCCAAGGTCATACGACCTTGAACGTCAGGTTTCATGGCAACATTGGCTTTTCTTAGCCTGCAGAGGCCTCCTCTATTACCACTTTTTCCTGAAGGCTCAGGAAAACACGGCCTATTTCTATACAGCAACTCTACAGCAGCTAGCTAACCTCAGGACACAACTCGTAACTGCAGGAACCGCTCGCTCTGCAGCGGTCCTGGCAAGCCCTGAGGGCTTCGTTGCGCTGGATGGACCACCCGCACAACTGCTTGCATGAGACAAGGCTGTCTCTGCCCATCCTCCTCTCTAGTAGCTCCCACTGCTTACGACTACAGAGCCAAATGCTTCCTAGCTCTTCCTCCAGATTCTAGAGAGCTTCAGTGACAGCAGAGGTTTTGACTGCCCTTTTTCCCACCTTGAGGTTCCCCTAGTTTTGTGTCTTCATGTTTCAGTGTCACTCAGCAATCAGTTTGTGGAGATCCACTTCCTTTGGTGATATTATAGAAGCAAACAGATTAATTGTGAGATTATTAAAATTGTGAGATTATTAAAATAATTAGTAGATAAGTAACTGTAACACAGAAGACAGTCCATACCATCTAACCTAAACACCTAGTGTAGTTCATCTAAAACCTTTCTGTGATCAAGGGAAACAAGGAAGGTCCTCCCTGGTGCAACTGAGAGCGCTTAAGTGAGATATTTGCTTTAAAGCAGCTTTTCTCATCAGTGAACACAGAGAGAATAGAGAGAATAGCTTGCTGTCTATAGTGAGTAGCATCCTTTAGCTCTAAGGTGACATACCAAAGGAAGGGGAATGTGGAATTTAATGTTGGAGCATAGGGTGGTTGGGGTGATGCTATTGGATCATTTACAGTCCCTGTCTTTTTCATATTATGTGGAAGAACCTGAACACGCGTGCGCTCTCTGTTGACTTTGAAATCAGCGAAAAGTTGAGAACGATTCCAGGGACCAGGCAATAGCAGCAACATTAAGGTAGGGTGTTCAATTGCTGACTTGCCTACCCAGGTATCAGCAGAGTCCTGCTATTCCCTGTCATCCCTGTGAGGGCTGAGAGCAGGATTTCACAGCAGATGCGCAGATCTAAAAGCTGCTCTCACCGTCACTGTTATAAGCCCAGAAATTGAGAGCAGCTGCTACTGAGAGCTGTCATTCTTATTTTTCTAGAACCGTAGCATTTTGGCCCTTTATTTTATGCAGCTGTGGAAATAAGTATTATATACTTTACCAAAACACTACAGAAAAGCAAATTTTATCATACGTTGGAGGCACCTTTCCTTAACATTGGCACTTCATGTAAATAAAATGTATTAGCCAGCTGGAAATGAAAAATAGTCAACTTTCCTTTAATAGCAGTCTTGTAGCAGATGATATACACTCCAAGGCCATAAGGTCTCCTGTGGCATTCCTGCTACTTTTGATACAAGATTAAACTGTCATAAAACTCTTGTTTAACATGAGTTATATATATATTCATTTTTAATATGGTATCTAAACCCAGAACAGAAACATGCTTTCTGTCATAACTACAATTTCTTATTACACTAATGACTTTCTCACTAATAATACAGAAGAAAGATACTATTACTACATTATAATTGTGCCATGGAATATCATTCGTGTGCAAATCAGTTTGCTTGAATCCAATAAAAGCACATTTAGGATTGGAACATCACTAATTTAACGCTGAATGTATGTACAGAATCTTTCAAAAAAATCAATGTCTAATTTGCTTGTGGAAACAACAAAGTCTACTGATTAACCACAGGTCCTCGGCTGCTGAAAATGTACTGTTGTAGCTCAGGAGGAAAAGTTTGGATTTGATTTGTTTTTTTCTTGAAAACATTATTTTAGTTCATTCCAAACTCCGTCCAGCAGGCACGTAAGGAAAAGCTTCTGCTTTGTACTACAGACACTGCTCTGCATGGGGCAAGGGGGCACTGCTGAATTAGAACAGACTATTTGAGAAGAGTTTGCTCTCTCACACATTATCCCCACCCGCCCTTCACCCTGATATCAAGTCTCCAACTACCGACCAGGGACAGACTTGTGGTGACTTCATGTCTTACCAAGCAATGCAGCACTTGACATCAGCCCTGACAACAGCTGCTGGACGTCCACGATAGCTGTGGAGACGGCGGCAGCATGACGTGGCAGACCAGCAGGAGCGTCTGTGGAAAGTAGAGCAGATCTGTAAAGAAAAACATCTCATGCCGAGGAACTGACATCCACCCTAGAGCTGGGGTTAGGGTTTGCGGGGTCGTTTGTTTGCTTTGAACGAGCTCTCCTTCTCGTGAGTCCAATGCCATCTGCTGCTGCAGAGTGGCAGGTGGCTCCTGGAGCATTTCCTGCATTTCCTCCAGGAGAGCGGCATCCAAGGGAAGACTCGGAGGCTGCCCCAGGATGCAGCTGACGTTTAGAGGATGGAGATAGACAACAGATAAACTTCACAAGCACACCCCTGATATGCACTAAAACACTGATATAAACTTAACCCTTCAACACTGAAGTCCCACTGACTCAAATGCATTTGATGGCCAGATTTTTTTTTTTTGCTTTAAACCCAGCCTTACCATTAGAGTCCCTTTCAGGCAAGCACTGCCCTTTTACATATGCCCTTTTTTAAATGACAAGCTACATGGAGCCCATTCTTAATTGGATCTTTCAGATGCTGCCACACAATAAGAATTAGACAATAACAATTCAGCAGTTTCATGTCAGAGATCCTGTTTCAAAAGAGAAGCACAAGTTAGATCACCTGTGGTCAATGCTGATTCATGACAGCAGAAGAATACACACACCATTTTCCATTGTAAATGTATTTTCATATGGGGTGTTATGCTTGCATACTCCGGAAAATATGTGACTGTATTAATAGCTTGCATATGCAGCCGACTCAGTCTCCATCTGGAGAAACCATAGATCCCTGCAGCCAATCTTTCCTTCCAGCCCAGCACAGCCTGAGGTGTTCGGGTCAGCCAGGTACCAGGGGCTCCGAGGTGACCTTGGGCACGTTGGAACCACAGCACTGCAGGGCTTGGGGAATCAGGGAAGCTGGTAGTGCTGCAGTATCGGGGCAGCAAGCGCAACAACGCTCACTGGATGGTGAGGAAGGCAATTTTAGTTTGGAAAAAGAAATTAAAAAAAAAAACATCGCTTTCCCTCATTCACACTCATCTTCTCCTATCCCCACACTCACGAGCGCTACGACACGCGTGTCCCTGTGGTCTGACCAGTGACTTGCAGGGACACAGAGGACAAGGGACCCCAGCTAGGGAGTCTCCTCATGACACCTGCATTGTGGGTCGGTGACAGCGTCCACGTCTTGCTGATGAAATTTTGGAGCTAACAGAGCCTGTGACCTTTTGTCACTCCATCCTCTCCCCCACCCCTTCTGTAAGTCAATAAGGGGCATTTGCTGATTTACTCACTACCTTTTTTCCTCTCTGGGTGTCTGGGTGACTTATGGCTTCTGGCTTCAGGGTTGCCATTGTCTCTTAGCAGCTCCAGATAATCTTTTTTATTCACCTGAGTGTAGCTTTCCCTTTTTTTTTTTTTTTTTTTTTTTTTTTTTTTGGGACAACCTTTCTTCTTTTTTCCCCTGGTGCTCCTGCACTTTGCTCCTGTCAGTCTTCACATTTCCTCTCGCAAACCTCTAAGGTGTTGAAAATATCACACACAAAAGGCCTTTAGGTGTGAGATGTTTTGATTGTTCTCTCTGTTTTTAAGAGGAACAAAATGACCTTTGAAACTGGTAATCACTTTGTTCCTACTTTTAACTAAGTCTAAAATGTACTGCTAATACGAGGAGTTTCAGCAGTTGCTGATGATATTTTTGAATAGGAAATTAGAATTCATTAATCTAAATTAAAAATTCTAAAATTTTAAAAATTCTAACAGCTATGACAAAAAAAAATAAAACAGGGAAGACTTCTTGGATGGCAGGATGATTTTTAGTAAAGTCTGTAGAAAGAAAAAGGCTCAGGACACAGAACAAGCATCTGCAGTACCTCCCTGGGGTAGAAGACACTTAGGACTCAGTTCAGTTGTCCCTACCTCGTGCCCAAGGATATCCCACCACACGAACACAGGGCTGCGTTAGATACCCTAAATAAAGGCCCATGTGTGGAAAATTGATCTGCACTCCAAGATCTTCAGATGAAGACATGTAAGTGCAAATATCTGAGTTAGCTGTCCAAGCTCCATTATGATCACCAGGGATTCGAAGCAGTTGTCTGAATGCAGAACAGACCTATAACCTCAGTTGTTAAAAGCTTTAGCATTTAACAACCTAATTTCAATGGAAAACTATTTGGAATTGCATATATCACTGTTTTGCTGTAAAATAGCAAGATACACAGAGACCACTTCTATAGAGGATGTGAACCTGTGACCCTGCAATATTATTATCCCACTAGAGATGGTGTTACCTGCTGTACTGTATGTTATCCAAAGGGATTTACAGATTGAAGCTTTTTAGCCATGGATTTGTGTCTATATTATTTGTGCATTTGAACAGAAAGAGATAAAGTTTAGTGCTAGCAATATTCTGTGTAAACAGCGTATTCTCTGAACGCGCGTCCTTAAAACACACCGGGGCCACAGGACCGTCCGCATCTGAACTCCGTGCGAGCACCCGGCTGCTCCTGCAAGCGCCTCGGCTGCAGTTGCCGCGAGTCGCCACGCCGGGGAGACCGTTAACCACCGGCAAGCTGAAGGAAGGGAGCAGCAAAAAAGGAAATTACTGCAGCCTTAGAGAAGCTGAAGCAAAAATAAACCAGCTCTCTAAATCGTCATTGCATTCTTATAACAAGTCACTGTGTTCACGCCCCAAAAGCAGCAAGCTCCCCGGCATGCCTTGGGAAAGGCAAAAACAATAGAAAACAACGGGCCAGAACTGTTACCAAACACAATTATTTTCAGACATGAAGCTCTGTGTTTATATTACAAATTCGCTGAGCTTCATCTTCCAAGCAAATTTGTTAACGCTATGGTAGCTGAGCTCAAAAGTTACCCTTAGATGCTGTGGATCATTTGGGTTGCAGTAATACCTGGAAGGAAGCTTCATTGGCCTACAGGATATACTCACAGGGACATGATAGTACCAAGCAGCTTAGGGCTGAATGGACTTGGCTGCAAGGATGGTCTTCAGAACATGTTCAGACGTGTTCTTGGTGTTCTTCATGGATCCCCATTTTCTCTAGACCACTTCTTATTTCCTTGCATTTCCTCAAAATACTTCACTGCCCAAAACCTGGTCTTGTGGCATCATATGAAGTTTTATGATTGCATATATTTTTTTTTGCCTCCTTGAAAATCAGAATTTAGCTCTTAGAAGCTAGGAGCTGAAGTGGAGCTAGACACCTGAAAGCGAGAGCAATCTCTCGACTTCCCCATCACTACACTTCAGTATCTGTACAGCAAGGGGGAAACGGGATTAAGCTAAAACGCATCTCCTGCATCACCGGTGCAGCTTGAACGGACGCTTCGAGAATGACCCTCGGAACTGCGATGACAAACGCCCTGAGGCTTTCCTCACTAAACACAGGCACAGAGCACAGACACATTGCCACATGCACACGCAGAGGGCCTAGTGAAACACAGGGGAAAAGAAGAGCAGAAACATAAGCCAAGCAGGTAGACTAACAGAATCACCTTGACCTTCATGTTATGTCTACGGTACGTGAACAGCAGAGAAGGACGATTTTGCTAATGAAACAGGATCTTGTTCCATTTGAAGTGTCCCATAATTCCGCTCAGGAAAAACACATTTTGGGCATATGAAATTTGTCATCTGACGGGGAGAAAAAATAGACATGTCTTCTTAAAAGAGAAGTTTATTTTGAATTATTCAAACACTTTCACGTCTGAGGGTGAAAACTTATTACTACACTACACGCATTAACATGTTGACTACATGAAGGACACAGCTTGAAGGTGGCAAAGAAGTAGCTTTCTCAGGTTTACAAATGGCCCTGCTGATCTGCCTTATGTTAAAATGGAACTATATCATTTTTCTAAACATACACAACAGATTCACAGCTACAAATATCCCCAGCCTCCAGGTGTACATCAAATGCTGTGCATGTGAAGAGATGTACAGCATGCAGTGAAAACATTTCAATATTTGACTGACATGATATTATTCCAAAAATCTATTCCTTGGATATACATTGAGGGCATTATTAGAACACGACTCAAAGAAAATAATGCATGCAGTCAAAATGCCTTAATAAACACTAGCAATTCTAATGAGGAGAAAAACCCTGACAAACTTCACTTTCTTAGTGCGTTTATTATCCTTTCATTTCAACGGCTAAACTATCACACTAAAACAGACTCTTTTTCTGTTCTTAAAGTAGGTTATGCACCAGTAGTCAACCCGTGGAGCTTCTTGCTCTGCAGTGAAATCTGTTGAGATAATAGGAACCAGCTGGATCTCTCCCCAACAGCAATAGCAGCGTGTAGAGCGAGATGATAACGTAACAGATTGAGAAACAGAAGAGACAGGTTCACTTGTAATACGGCCCTTATGTTAGTGCAGTAACTGAGAAGATGAGTTCACTTGTGCGCAGGCCCTTCTGCTAATACAGTTAATCCTTCCAGAGGTAAATTCTCCAAGAGCCTTTCCTATAAACATTTTTGACTACACATGCAAAATTTAGTCAAGCTGCACTTTGCAAAAACGACGCGGTGCTTTCAGCAGGCGGGAGCAGGCGCACGCAGCCGAGCACGAGCAGCCGCGGCCGGCCGGCAGGGCGGGGAGAACCGCTTCGAATGCCAGGCAGCAACTTCAACAGGCAGATACACCTTCAACAATGCAAACGCACACATTTAAAATTATTCCACAGGGATAATCTGTGTTTAAATCCCTCAGGAAAGGGATTCATTTCTTTGCTAGGCCGTCCAGAAGCCATTCTGCCGAGCATTGACACACAATTTGGAGATTTTTTTAGAGCTACTCTTTTTTCCTTTTTTTTTTTTTTTTATTGAGATTTTTTAGATTTGAATCTCTTTTTACACCAGCACCAACAGCACCTTCCAGAGCAATGGATTTTGCACCTTACTACCGACGACATCCACAAGGTCGCTGTTCCCGCGTGCCTCCCACCACTGAAAATATTGGCAAGGTTTTATTTTCTAGAGGCAACGACTGAATAGCCAAGAGCAGAGGCAGCTTCGAGCGAGGCTGGTGCTTGGCAGCGCTCTGCTTGCCGAGTGCCTGCACAGCCGCCCTCGTGCAGGGCGCCTGCCGGCCGCCACGGGACGTGGAGAGTGTTGGCCTTCAAGGAGAACGCTGGCCAGCTGAGAAAGACCATGGAGAAATAAGGGTAAGAACTCAAATATTTTGCCTCCCACCTTTCTTTTTTTCCTATGCTATTTTTAGGTTGTTTCCTTTAGAATCATAGAATAATTATGGTTAGAAAAGACCTTCGAGATCACTGAGTCCAACCGTTTGGTACTGGTGCAATAATTGCACTCTCCATAGAATATTAAGTGTCAACAAAATTTTTTAAAACTGCATGTGGCCTACATATCAATGAATGAATGTATAGCAAAAGATCAGTGCAAATCAACAGGTAAGTCTGCAGAGAGCAATATTTCATTCCAGAAGGGAGACCTCAGTTCCTAGAGCTTTTTAGATAGCCAGAGACATGCAATGTTCCATCTTTGCAAGCGAATGGAAAACCACAAAATCTGCTTTTTGGGTTTCCCCCCTGAAGAAGTGCAGTACCTCAGAGTCAGCACAGGAGGTCTCTAACACACACAGTGACTCATCCCTAAAATTAGCCTTTCACAGGTTACCTTTGAAGTGTCCCCAACCAAAACAGCTAGATGCACATAAACAGGGCGCCAAACCTCCAAGCTGTGAGCTTTGTAGGAAAGAAAGGCAGAGCTAACAAAATATATATATATATTTTTACAAATGTGGAAAGTATTGCCAGATGTGCGTAGTGGACACGCAGGGTCTCTGCAGAGCAGCCATGTGCTCTCACTGCTCACGACCCTCGAATTGCCTCCCTTCTCATCACGCCTCCCCCGACTTGCTTTCTACCCCAAATGCACCAACTTTCTGGCTGATCTATAAAGCAGTACAGGGATTAACGCACTTCTGCTGCAGCGCATGGCAATAACTCGGGCACAAACTGGCATCAGGAACTTTAGTTTTTTTTTTTAAAAAAAGATATCCATTTCTCTTGCTCTACCAATTTCTTTTTATGTTATTTTCCAATCCTTATTACTCCACCACTGTTTTTAAAGCACCAGTTAAAAAGACGGCACATATTCCACGCACAGGCAAGAATCTGATCTTCCATCTCCATACAGAAGCCAGTCCTAGAAGGCCAAAAAATATCCCCAAAACATTTTGCTTGCCTTGAGTCTCGTTTGTCACAGCACTCTGTTCATCTGTAAGTATGTTGCAGGTAGAGACGGTTTGTTGTTGATGGCCTTGTAGACGAAAGGGAGACTTTAAAGGAAGAGATCAAAGTCATGATCAGCAAGTCAACCCATCAGTTTATAATTTATCCTTATGAATATAAGTATTTTGATTCTAAAGCATCGAACTCTAAAGCTACTACCTATCACTACTGATTCCAATGGCGCATTTGGAGCAGTATGTTTCTCATATTAGTTTTATACTTCTCCTGTTGAGCTGTGCCGTTTCTAAAATTTACTGTACCGCACATTTGCAGGGACAAACGGTACCTGCAAACTTAAGACACCTCAGCCCATCTGCTTGCTGTCTCTAGCAGAGAGGACTGGTCAAGGACCCCCTGCCGCTCTCTCTTACGTGGCTGAGCCCACTCAAGATGGTTTGGAAGAAGAGCAAGATTGAGATCAGCATCACATTTGTGCACCTGCTCCAGACTGTTATAACAACAGAAATGTTAGTCATTGCACCACTAGTTTTTCTTCTTTAAATATGGATGAGGTGAGAACACTATCAATAAATGTACCTGAACTGTCATCTATGAAAACCAGTATTTATTAAAAGAAGAATACATGCCATGTCATCAACATAGAGGACGCTATCAAATATGTATTTTTAGAGGACTTGTGAAAGGTATTGATTGGGTACATCTGGCCAATTCCATGTTTTTAAAATCCCAGAGCGCTTCACTTATTAATATCTCAGGTGAAACAAGGTGACCTTCACCCGGTAAAAAGTGTTTTTTAAGCTCCTTAAGTGTGTATCTCTAATTAAAAAAATCTATAGAGAAGGGGCATTTTTTTTAACCTTGACTATGTATGAACGTGCTTGCAGAAAGAAAGGGGGAAAAAAAAGGGCTTCCGTTTGCTACGGAGAGGAGTGCGCGCTGCCGGCTGGTACTGCCTGGCCCGCGCACAGTCGCCTCCGCAGCAGCCAGCAGTCTGACTCCAGCCGCCCTGTCCGGCGCACTGAGCGGGAGCAACGGCAAGGAGGGACCGCAGCGAGGGGCAGCCTGTGCCGATGCAGAGCAGCGAGAGCCCATGCATCGCACAAGTGCCGGTACGGGCAAAAATCCGCAGCGACACAGAGACACAGAGCTGAAGGGAGAAGGAAAGCAGGGAAATGAAGCAGGAACAACCCCCCAGCTCTCGAGGGGCAGCCAGAGCAGTTTGCCGCTCCTCGCTGGGCGATCACAACGCGCCGGGGGCACCGGCCGGGGCGGCTG
>VZSV01000028.1:2058223-2071446 GCA_013398735.1 Nothocercus julius | reverse complement strand
TCTCTCTCTATCTCCACAGCATGATTTTTTCCCCGGCAATCAGAAGGGAGCAAGTGTCTTCTCCAGCATCAGCTCTGGAGAGCACCAAATACCTACCTAGACGCTTACGCACATCTGCACGTGTCAAGGACTGGAAACAAGGACTAAAAAGCCCTAGTAACTACCCGCAGCAGAAACGGCCGCAACCTGCGCTAGCCAAAGATATTAAACGTCCTGAACACAAAAAATTACTCCTTTAGGAGCATCGTGTCAGGACAGCCAGTATCGTTATGCAGTAAGGAAGAATGTTTTAGGACAATGATTAGCAAACAAGACATTACTGAATAGGCTGCTCTGGGAAACCACAAGTTCTTCAGGCACCTGTGAACTGTGTGAAGAATTAAGCATTATTGCTGAACAAGCCAGGCGTTGTTCCAGGAAAATCAGCATTTTCTTTCGCAGCCATCTGCCTGCATGCTGAGATGTCTCTTCCAGAGAAAATGCCCTGGTTGTTGGTCAAAGACGCTAACGACTGCAAACGAAATTGTGCCCAAGAGAAGCCCATCTCAGTGTCAAGAACATCTTGTGCCTATACCCTTAGTACGCTTCAAAACAAGAAAAATAAACCATTTGCAACATTGGGATGAGCACCAGATGCAAAGACAACAGAATGTCAGCACACCAGCAGGCAGCAAACGTGTTCAGCTACGGTTCCTTCAGCAGAATGCAGAAGATAGCAAAATTTCAACCAGAGCTATTAAAATTACATAAGGACACAGTCATCAGAGCAATTTAGTTCACAGCTAAGAAGAAAAGGCTGACATTTCAGATACGGAACAAAGCAAAACCTAACAGCAACAGGAGACGCACATGCACCCACAGAAACTCCTGATCGCAGTTAAAATGCATGTATTTGAAACCTCACTGATGCCAAACCCGATGCAAACGACTCACAGTAGTAGGGCAAGCAAAACCCAAAGCCCCAAGCACTCAGAACAAGGTAGTGAAACCTGCCAGCCTGACGGCCTCCTATGCCGGACAAAGCGGCACCAGCTTAGAAAGCTGCAGAGCGCGCAGCACCGACCTCAGGGAGAACCCTCTGCACGTAAAGCAAAAACCAAGTCCTGCAAAACAAAGGCAAAATTGCTGACGTTAGGCACATAACCCACACCAGCTGTAGTAAGGACGCCAAAATGATGGCAGCATTAGGTTCAATCAATTTAAAAGGACATTAAAACAACTCATTCCCAATTAACAACGAATATAGACGGTATCACTTGATTTTACCCAAGGAAAAAAAATATTCTGTGTGGAAAGCCAGTGATGCATGCTGAGAAAAGCTACCGAATAAAAAGAGCAGCTACATTCTCTGCAAGTGGAGAGAGATTTTGAAGTTATACTTGTGCTCAGTATATTAACGAGATGTGCAAAGGGGCCTTTAAGGGAGCCTTGCCCAGAACTGATGACATTTTGATGTGCCTGATGCAGAGATAGCATGAAGGAAACTACAGCCACAGCTACGAATGCTTGCCAGGAAGGACAAGGAAAATGAAATTAAAATTGGCTGCAACACTACTACAGGACACTTGCTGACCTCTGCAAGCCTCTATCTAATCCCCTCAGAGGAAAGTAACATAACAAATGCCTTAAGATATTGCATCACTTTAGCAATCCAGAAACGAGTATGGCGTGGAAACTACTCCAGACTGACTCTGACTGCTACATCCTACTTCTCTCATCCCCCAGAAGAAGGGTGCATCTCACCAACTCCTCATCCCACATAGCTCTGCAGCATAAACATCCAGGGAGTGGGAAGACTCCTCAGGGAAACCCGGGAGATGCAGAAAGACTTCAAAAGCATTAAATAAACCTGTCGCACGTCCATTTCAGAAGATGGGTAAGATCTGAACACAAAGCTATGCAACAAAAAGTTGTCTATATTCATCACTTGGGAAAGTCAACCTCTTGAATTACCTAAATGGAGCCATCCCAGCCAACCAAATGTCCTAACACACGACGGCAGTTCAACCAGTCATTAACGATAGGTTTCCAACAGGAAATGTGAAAGAACTGTTTCCCCAGAAAGACAGAGAGAACGCGCACTTGTCCAACACGACTACACGCAGCAGAAGCGCGATGAAAAACACTAGGGCAGGCAGGTAATTTTTTTTTTCCTTTTTTTTTTTTTTTTTTTTAAACAGTAGAGCCGCCTTCTTTGCAGGGTCACTGTTCAGAGTTGAGAAGTACTGCCAGGAAACAGCTCCTGCTCACACTCCCCTCTCAGCTCCAAGTCCTCAGCTACACTATGTGTAATGTGGCTTTAGGCCTTCCCAAGGGGATCTGTGTCAAGTCGCAACTACTGCAAGAACAACAAAACAAGTGCTATGCTACAGCTAAGTATATGGCGCTGCACAGAATGCTGGAAAAGTCAACTTTCAGGAAATGACTGGGAATAGGGCAAGACAAAGAAACAAGTCCGGATTTGCCCTGGCGGGGTGAGGCCTGACACGGTGCCTCCTTCCATTGTGCCTGAAGATTACATACAAAACACATCTTGGAAGGAAGGAAATGGGTGGTCGTGTGTTTTACAAAGAAGCCAGGAGAAGCAGTGTGAGAAGGCAGCTAATACGAGCAACAGGAAGAGCTGAGCAGGGAGGGAGAGTTGTGCATTTAAAGAACAACAAAGGAGGCAGGAGGAGGAGAAGCGATGTAGGACCTGGGAAGAGGGGGAGCAGCTAAACATACCCTTTCCCACTCAACAAAGCACCGAAAACATGAGTTTTTGTTAAAACATACTCAAGGAAGACACTACTGCAAGACACAGGTAAAGGACAAGAAGGGAGAGAATCAAGAACCACGTCTGAGGCAAGAACAGAGCGCACGTTTAAACTGCACCACTGCAGGTTCATTACACTTCAACTACAGGGGCTCTGGAGCAGACGCCCAGCTGGGAAAAACGGCAACAAAACGCATCTCTTTTCCAAACAGGTGTGTGATAGACACTGTATGAGGGCTCCCTGCTACTTCAGGACTGCCACACAAACTACCCTCTGTTAGGAAAAAAAAGCACAGCTCAGGTCTTATTTGTTACTAAAAACTCAATAGAAACTAGCAAAGACCTCGAGAAAAGCTCTGAAACTGACTAAGAACGCCAGGGGGATGACCTGTCTCCGCCAGGGCCCCCGGCCCTGGGGCACGTGGCAATTCTTTGCCTGGCACTGTGTCACCTGCACATCAACATATTTCTGAATGGGAAGACGACGGTTAAAACATGTGTGAGTTTCACCAAACAAAAAGATTTACGAGCTACATCCCCTGAATGCCTTTGAGTAATGCCACAGCTACTTCTTTTCCAGTGTAGATAATTCACTAAAAAAAAAGTGGGTTACTTATATATAATTATATACATACATAGGTTAGTACTACAGTTTCACTGCCAGTAAGAGCAGTATCACTGTAAAGAGAGCGGTCCTACTCTAAGTGATAGATTACATAGGACAAAGTGATCCATTTAAGGATTCACAACACAAAGATATGGACATGTTCTCCAAACTGGAAGGTAAGACCGAGCGTGTCAAGCTGTAAGTATCACCAAACAAAAAGCTGAGCTCAATATATCCACACAGAAAGAGAAGCCTGCACTTCTAAGTAATACTTGAGATTGAGCCTTGGGACAGAAAGTAGTTTAAATTATACAGATCGCAGCTGCCTGCCCATAGCCAAATTCCTTCAACACTTACAGTCTTGGCTTATGATCGTGTCAACGGGTGAATTTGAAGAATAGCCGATATTCTGCTGCCTGGTACAAGCACACAGGATACGAGAGCTGCTGCATACCAACCACCTAGAGCTTTGAAGATTTTCATATTCCATTAAAACGTTCATTTTTACTTAATACATTTTTAGTGGGGGAAAAAAAAAAAGGGAGTTATTTGTTAATAATAAGCATAATTTTGAGTCTCCTCTGAAGGGAAGCCATTTCTAGGCAGGGAATTAATATTTACTTACATGATGATGTAGCAATAGGTGACCAAACTGTACTGATTATCTCCATCAGTTGCTTTCTTCTGAATGGGTGAATGAAATTTCAGAATAACTTTAACAGTGTCTAGATTTTCTCAATATACCTGCATTATTTACTGATTGTTAGACAAGCTTATGATCGATCCTACCTGAACCTTGTCCGTGAGAGGCTTTTTGACTTTTTGTCTCAATTCATGTACAATCCATATGACACAGAAAATCTGATTTTTTTTCTTTCTTTTCTTAGGTATTAAATACTGCTAAAATATAAACCCAGCATTGTTCTCCACTTCAGTGGGGCCCAGCATTTTCGTTCCAGATTTACAAAAGTAAAGCATGCATGCTTCTGCAGGTGATCGAGGTTAAGCAGTAAAGCTCCGTCCTGCTGCATCCACACACCAAGTACAAACACATATTGCAAATACTAAAAAGAAAAGACAGAATCTATTACGTAAGGCATAGCATAAGCAAAGCTTTTAGTTCTGCCGGCCTGTTTGCTGTGGTAAATGCTCTACATCTCCATCTCTCCAGTCCACGATAAATTTTAAATACGTGCACTGGACAACGAGTGCTAAGGCTGCTTCTGCCTCAGATGTGTCCTGAAGATATGAATTACAGAAGGCAGCTGGCACACAGTGGAGGACAGGGGACACAGCCTAATGCCATTCGATGCAAAGCACGTCCAAGAAAAAGTCGACTAGTTCACCAGTCGACCAGTTCACATACCTCTCAAAGTCAGCAATGCACCGCTAGCATTGCCAAAGGACAAACTTGCACGTCATATACGTAAAAAAATATAATTTCAATTCTATTAATGTCATAACTAATAGTAGTTCTCCGATCTGAAATGTATCCAAAATGTATCAGCTACAGACTAAAGAAGACTAATTCCATCCCCAAACCGTACAACACCAATAGCCTCCAACTTTTTTTCCTTTAAGTGGTAGGTAGATTCTGGTGGTGAAACAAGATTAAGTACAAAAGTTCTGTATTTTCAATGACTTTGAATCTTTCTCTTACATTACAAATGTGAGATATTTCTAGAGTTATGATATGAAAAGTTAAATCCATATAGGCCATTTTGTTGCTTTTCTTTCCAACAAACTAATTTTAAGTTTGGAAATAGTGCCTGCCAAACATTTTAAAGCTAAGTGGGATACAACTGATAATGGCTTTAGCAATGACATTTTAACCCAGTCTTCTGCATATTAATGAAACAGAGAATCTAACATCTGAAAAAATAATGTCCAGCTTTGACACTGAGTTAACATTAACTTTTATTATTAGGGATGCTATTAGGTGACCTTTATCACTTGAAATATCTTCTTCAGTAGGAATCACAAGGAGCCTTTCCCATACTTCTCCCTACTTGAATTTTACAACATGCATTCCTTAATTCTAAAACACACGGAATACCACATCAGCATGATCCCTCCTCAAAAATTGTTTGCATACTATACACCTAGGATCATTTCTGCAGGAACTCCTTTTCTGGTATTTGAAGCATTTCTGCTGGGGATGCACTGGTCACGTTCAGCAATACATATAGTAACTTCTCAAAAATTATCAGCGGCACAACTGTAGATTAAAAACAAACAAACAAACAAACAAACAAAAACAAAAAAAACCTCCACAGCGATTTTTGCCTGCATCACTTGGCAACATCCCTTTCATATTAATACACAGATAATTTTTTTTCATAAATTTGTTCAAGTATGTGGACCATGTAAAATGCATAAGAATCAATATGGACTTCATTAATGTTATATTTATTTATTTTCCAGCTTCATACAAACTGGATGTAGAAGCATAAACATAGTACATTTCTACCATTTTCAACAAAAATATAACCAATATGTACAATTATTGTATTAAAAATACAAAAGGGATACAGACTCCACCAATGTCTTTCTAAAAGACATACAGGTACAAGTAGTATCAAAAGTATGAGGAAATCACCAGTTAATTGTACATTCTGCACTTGACATCACAGAGCGAACTGAGATTAGCAGTCCTATGGTCTACAATTACTTAATGCTTATATAACATTTGTGCAACTTGTGACAGAGCTAGGATTTTGTATTTCTATATGCACATGAGGTCCATAGCCTAGAGAATAAAACTGGCAAATAATGCATATTACATGTAAAATTACAAATGCGTAATTGACAATGTGATATATAAGCAAATAGACATAAGCTATGATTACAGGAGAGAGAATTAAATAAAGCACTGACATTTGTTTGATACAGTGAAAAAACACTGCAATTTGATCTTTAAAAGTTGAAGCTATTTACGTTTATCTACTGATCAATATGATCAGCTGAGTTCAATGGAAAAAAAAAAAAAAATCCAAGACCAGCAGTTCCTCACATTTGAGTACTACTCGGATTGGCAGCCTTCACTTTTCCGGAGTCTGTGCAAAAACAACACAAAAATAGAGGGGAGGGTCATTTCAGTCAATGTAGGGTTAATAGCAGCTGTGAGCAGGTGGTTGCTACACATTGGCCTTCTCTACACATGCAGTGTTCCATGAAGCCAGTAACAGTTGTGACTATTTCTGCATTGCAAGGGCTGGCATATCTAAACTCGTCATTTGTCACCGTTTAAAGGCTTGTTTGTTCCCCAACGCCAGAGTCAATAGGTGGAGGTTACCGGGTCAGCGTTAGCAGCTGACGCGAGCCGTGACATCCCAACTTGCCTTCACTGCAACGTTATCCAGTTAATTTCTCCTTTTAATAACTACTTCGCGAGATAAAAATAAAAATAATATATAACTTAACAGTGGCGGTGCCGCCCGCTTCGCTCGCCGGCAAGACGCCCCGCGGCCAGGCCTCCTCCGCTGCCGACTGCCAGCGGGAAGCTCGGCCGCCACGGCCCTGGGAGCCCCCGGCCTCCGCGGAGCTCCCGCGCGCGCTGCTCTCCTGGCGGGCAAAAAGGCCAAATGCGATTTGACAGGTGGCCCACCTCGTTATCCCGATGAGACCACGCGCTAGGATCGTGATAAAAATCTAAAAGGAAGATGTAAAAAACAAAACAACAACAACAAAAAACCCACAACAAAAAAAAAAACCTTCCAGGCATTGGGAAGTGCAGCCAGAGTTAATCATCCTGATGTGATGATCTTGGAATTTGGAATGATACTGTGTGATGTGGCGGACAGCGACAGTGGTAGCTCGGAGATTGCTGCACTGTGCATTTCAAGCAACACAGTTTGAAAAGTGCCAGGGCGATTTCTTCACAGTATTTCACATGCAAGGGGAGAGGGGCAGAAGGGGAGGGGCGGAGGAAGAAGCCCCATGCTGCTTTAAGGCAGGGAAGGAGGCAAATAGGTCCACCATCCTTTAACTATAGTTCCAAGGCTCCTATTCTAGGGACGTCTTCTTGTGCTCTCCTTTAAGGTGGCTCACTCTGGATCCAGAAAAGCCCCAACTCTTAGACAGCAGAGACTTGTTCATCTTCTGCAAACACAATAGGATAGGGGAAGATATAATTTAATTCATATAGAACAAGACTGCTACTGAATGAAACAACCTGTCCTGCACTTAGATGCTTTCCATTGCTTGGTATTATGCACATATTTAAAATGACCTCAATGTCTATACAATTCAGGTTTTCTGAAAAGTATTTCTTTGCAATTATTCCCAAAGAAGGAAAAATCACTGCCACTGAGCTAGGGTCTCATAGCTTGAGGAACACTACAGCTACTCCTAGACATCCAAGAGCTGAATAAAGCTCTCTTACGCTCTTGCCTGAACGGAGCTGCCAGAAGTTACAACTTCTAATGATTTATTTCAATTAAGAGTGTGTAAAATTTGATTGCAGCTTAAGTAGTCACTAGAAGAAAACATAAAAAAAATCTCAGGTTGGTAGGGTATTTTTTAAGGTCTGAGGCAATCCTGGTGTGGAAGTCTCATTTTCTCATCATGTTCAGGTGCAAAGACTATCCTGCACATAAAGCCTTAATAAGCAAGGACTCAGGGAGGGAGGGGAAAGCTAGCCTTTCCACCTGTAAGCCAAAGAAAGACATCAGAGATTCAAATGCGTGATTTGGGCATTGCCCTGCTCAAATTTTGAGCGCCTAGCCCTGATACGTAACCCGGTTATACCTGTACCCCACAGAGAAACAGAGACTACGCCTACGCAGCCTGCGTCGCACTATAGCCGAGCATACAGACAGGGACACGCGCTGGCCACAGCGGCAAGCGAGGCGGCACAACGGGAGAGGGCCGGGAATGCGGAACAGTCTGCGTGGCAGAGGCAGTGTCCATCCACAGAGCGGGAGCTGCAGAGAGCCTGCACGGGACTGCCCATCTACACCTGGACAGCAGCCAGCACGCAGCGGCGCAGAAAAGGCACTCTCTGGAGATCCCAATACTTTCTTGTGACCATTAATAGCACAGTTAGTGCCAAGCATTAGGTACTTTCAGCACTGGAAAATTTCAGGGCATCCAGGTTGTATCTGGTTTTAGGCATTTCCAGGGAGGCTGCCTAAGGCAACTGCTTGCTTGATCGAGGTGGACCTATGTCCCATATTTTACATGGTATTTCAGATGAACTAATTCCTCCCCTTCCAACAGGCGAGCAAATAAAAAGCTTGGAAAGGTTGAAGAGAGCTCAAATTATGGATAGGATTGCTACTGCAGAACACATTTGTATCACGTGCTTTGTGCCTATGAAAACCGAGCGTTTCGCATGCAGTACTCTCAAAATCTAACAATTAGAAATTTACCATCTTCCTCTGTGGAAAACCCTTGAGACTGATAGTGAGCAAGACGTGGATCTGACTCATTTGGTTTATGCCACTGAGGCTTGTTCACAGGCCTGCTAGCTGAATGGCCGTGTGACTGCTGCTGCGGAGCTGAAGTCCCATGGGGCTCGCATGTTCGGGCCACCATCCTAGACCTCTGAAGGGCCACGTTGTAATCTGGAGGCTTTCTGGCTGGATGGCAAACACCTTCAGCAAACTCAGCAATAGGTATTCCCACATAACCAGGAGGAGTTGGAGGTGGTTCCCGATACCGACCCTCTTTTCGTGCTGCAGGAAAACCGAGAGACCATTATAAGAGATGGTAAGAGGAAAAAATGCTCTAAGAAAAATAAATAGTGAAAATTAAATTTCAAGCAACTCAAGACCACAGGATGAGGAAACGTTAAGAAGGACAATAGTTGGATATTGCACAGTGGATAAGAGGTCTTAAGAAAAAACATATAAGCATGTACAATAGCATGTAAGGCCTCAATATACAATATACACAGTATATAGTTATTCTTCCAGTAGTGAAGCATTAGTCTAACCAAATTCACTAAATAACACGGGGAACATTTTCAAACTTTGCAGCTGAAGCTGCTCCATCCCTTGCCCAGGATAAAACATTTACTACTCAAAAAGAAACCATCATCAGATAAGATTCAAGAGTGCACGGAAGCGCAACTACCAGGAATATTGGCAGCTCCCCAAATGCATGACTATTTTCACTCTGAAGATGGGCTTTGTGCATAAAAGCCCATCTTGTCAATAACATATTGCAAGAAAAAAAAAAAAAAAAGACCTCCAAAGAATACAGCAACTGGTAATTTCCTACAAAAATTATTACTGAATAAGATAAAAGCTACAATTCCAAAACGCAGGAAAGAGGAGTGGACCTTATCCTCATGTGTTCTGTATGCATTATTGCCTGCTCTCTTTATGACAGTATTCCGTGTAAAGTTAAATGTGGAAAGTATGTTCATAAGCAAAATGACTGAATAAAATCCTACATTGGAAACTGAAAAACCAGCACGTAAACTTTGGATCGTGTTAGGCCTTAACTACACCTGATGAAGACTTCACAACATTTCATTCTGGGCATATTCTGAAGTTCTCATAGAGAGAACTTAAAAAGGGAGAAAACAAATAACTCTGGTGCCTACGAAATTCTGCAGAACAATTTTATTCAATACTGCAAACAATAAGCATACATTCATCTTAGACTCATGCACATTCAGTGCAAAAAAAAATCCATGCAAAAGCAGTGGCTTCTGTTGGGCAGTGTTCTGCAGGGTTACGTTAAGAAGGATACACTGAAGTGCATGGAAGCAGACGGCTGCAGGCTTCAGATCTCATTCTCTGAAGTCTCTACAAATCAGCGGCAAGCACTGCCTTGAGAGGCGAGTTTGGAAGCACACTTGTTCCACATCCTGGTGGAGACCAAGTGTATCAGAGAGGAAAATTAGAGACTGGCATGAACCAGAACCTCACGATCCTGAACTGAACAGCTTCTTCCTCTTCATCGTTCAGGGATTTAGATCTGCACCCAAGCTTTGAGGCAATGGGCCATTACTAAGCAATATACTTGAGTAGAAAATGGAAAAGAAGTTTATCAGAATAGTCTCAGCATGACCTCAGTCTGGCAGACTTTTCTTTTTAAACCGTGTCAACACAGAATGAATTTCAGACAGTTCTACATATTAACCTAAAGAAAGGCAGAGAAAAGGGGGATAAAACAAATGAAACAGGCAAAATGTTGATGTCTCAAATGGCCCAAGGGCATCTGAAAAGCATAGAAGGAACAATATGAGAAAAAAGTTAAAACACCAACAGAGCCATCTTCATGTTATTTATATATTATTTGATCTTCCTTTTGTTAAATGGCTATAAATGTGTTTCAGCTCTAATTTCTTAAGAAAATGTTCAGCTCTAGCTGTCCAGAGACAAGCATCTATATCTGTACGTAAGCACAAAGTGACCCCATTTTCAGAAGTAAGGAACATTCACAACTACCAGACAAGTCATACATATGTACAAAGTAAAACACTTCTGAAAAATCAGGCCACATTTACTGAGATATCTAAATATAGAACATGGTGCCTTGCTGTGAAGAGTAATTCATATTTCAAAACAGAAGCCTAAATATATCAGCCTCTCAAAATACTGTCCAGCAGTTGAGATAATTTTTTTGATGTATGGCAGGCTCTCTTGAAATACAAAGGAGTTAAGGTGGAACTACGTCAACAAGTGGTATTTCCCTTAGCAATTAATACACTATTAAAGAGCAAAATTTGAGAGGGACTACAAAATGCCTTTTTTTTTTTTTTTTTTTTTGCTTTAGAAATAAAAACAGAAAAATACTTTTAGAACAAAACTAAGAACTGTAAACAAATGAATTAAAATACTTTATGGTACACAAAATTTAACTTACCCACAAGCCCCTTTGCACTACTCGATGACACTGCTATATGGGCGGGCACGGGAGCTGGTTTGGACTCCTCTGCGGTTACGGATGTTATACTACTGGTTTCAGCTTCCATTGAAACATCCTTCCCACCCCTCCGCTTTATGGTACCTGTATCACCTTCCGAGTCCTCTCCCCAGTAGCCTGTTGAGGACGCCCAGCTCGCTCTGGACTGTGCTTGATCAAGGCCCTCCCTACCTTGGCTTTGCCTGCCATACTTTGTGCCGTGATCGGGGAACATCAGCTGGTCCATGTGGCTGCCTGGGGCCCACAGTCCGGCCCCATCGCCCGCGCTATCGAAATGAGCATGTCCAAAAGGCAGCGTCTCCCAGCTCCTCTGGTGCTGTATGGTCTGTATGTTGTCGTGAGAACCACTCGAGCAAGAAGTCCAGCTACCACGGCCACTGTCGGCAGCATCCAGGGAAGCTCTGTCCCCCTGGTCCTGCGAGAGCTCTTCCGTACTCGGGGAGGAGAGCACCGTGGCTCCGGCATACAGGCCTCTGTTCTCTGACAGCGGTGCGTACGAGCTAGATGCACACGGGAGGAGGGGGAGAAAATCCAGCATTGAAATCAGAGACCGTTTAGAAAACACGAAGAATAAGATAGTCAGGGGCAAAGCTAGCATAAAGAAGTGTTTGCTGCAATTTCCATTACGTATTATTGACATCAATGACTAATTCCATTTTGAGTATAAAATGCTTTCATTTCAAGACTATGCATTACAAAATTTAAAAAAATAATTACTAGATAGATATTCTGATAAAGCTTAACATTTCTGGGAATTTAGCTTACAAGGTAAGATCATAGCTTTGAAGCTTCCCATTCAGGAAACAGCACTGAGAGGCTGTACATTAGTATCGCAGAATACTCTAAGAGGGGCCAGACAGATCAGTAGGTCTCCTCAAGCTTTTCCAGACACAGGCGAAGCAAAAAAATCAAAAACTTGGAATTTAGTTTCAAAAGGCAATAGCTGAACTTCAGAATCGGCAGTTCAGGCTTCTGCTTTTTGGATCTTTTCAGTTTAGGGAACTCTGAACCCAAATTTTCAAGAATCCTTTGCAAACAGAAGTTTACCAGACGATTACTTTCAGGAACACACATGCTACTTCCAAAACCAAAAACGAACCCTTTCAGCTACTGCATGAGCCTGATGTTATCAGTTACACAGCAACAAAAATTGACTATTGATTTTATTTAGCAGCTCCCAGGATTTCCTGGGGAGCTTGCAATGGACACAGAATCTTGGGGTCTTCCAAACATTGAGGACATCTGACTGAAGAGTTTACAATGCGTGGAATTCCCAGGTTCTAAAGTGTCTGGAGCAGTTTTGGAACAGGCCTACCATCCCTCAGGATTAAAAGGCTAAAACTATCCAGGGAGCTGAAGCTTCCAAACATCGTTTCTGAGAAGCAAGCAGAGACTAAGTTACAATTATTTTCAGACTGGAGCTCCAATTATTTTCAGATCAAGGCTCAGTGCTACAGATCTGGAGAACTCTTGACAGCGCTAGCTTCCTCACTATTATAAAAATTAATTACCTAAAAAATTACCCAGAAAACCGGCAGCCCTAATGTGAACTTTAGTTTTCAATTATTTAAACTTTTTTTTTTTGATTAGGAGAGCCACGTGGGATACGTGGGAGTTAGACAGAACCAAACTTTTCTGAGAAAACAAGATTTCTGTTCTCAGCTTGATCACCGAGCAATTCGACAGTAACGTAGGCCCACAATCAGCTAACTCAGCTGGAATACCAGTTGGCCACATGGAAAAGATCATCTACAGCACCACTGAATACCTGGAAAATAAAGAGCAGTAAGCAAATGCTCATTGCCACTGCTGAACACACACTGGGGAGTGCACAACATTTTAGGGTGGGAAAATAGAGCGTTATCATAAGATTCTACATTCACATAGTGTTTTTCAACGGGAGAAAATGAAATACTTGTGAAAGACACAGGAAAGGTCATATAAACAAATACACAGAAGACATCAGCATGCTATGTGAAA
>VZSV01000028.1:2043869-2056908 GCA_013398735.1 Nothocercus julius | reverse complement strand
TTTCTTCTTTTCAAATACACAGTACTCTTCTACTGTTAGCCAAGCACAAAATCAAATTTCCTTTTTCAAGAAATGCACAGACCTGACCAAATTTATGTAGATTTACTCTTTTCTAATAAAGTATTTGCAAAAAAATTATCCTGAGATCATACACGGTGATAACTTTAGTCTTCTCCACATAGTATCCTGCTCCTCCTGACCTTCGCAAAGATCACTGCAATAGAGATTCTGGATATGCACCTGAATTCTCTTGCCATATCCAACTTCACAATCTCTGCTTATCCAACGAGACTTTCCCCCCCTAATACTTTTGGTTCTATAAACCCTGTTAATGCCACAGTGAAGTGTTATTCTTGCAACTCTTCTCCCTTTGGGGAGACAAAGGGAGGAGCTGGTTAGTCCATTAGTTTGGAGCTGTAATATCCCAGCTGACTGGCACTGTCACCTACCAGGGTAAGAAAAGGGTTTAACTACCTCAATAAGAGTTATAAGATAAGGGATAAAAGGGTTTATCTTGATAAGAATTGTACCCACCTAAGTTTTAATTCTTTACTATCCCTGTGCAATTTCTCCTGCAGTTACAGACTCCAACATTAACTTCCTTCAGAATTCTGCACTCTGGGGCTCAATTTCAATACATGCATTTTAATAAAACATTACATTCTGTAGCAATTAAACTTGACTTTACTATTAAGACTTCACAATATTCTGAAAAGAGAATAACCTAGAGGTTTTCTGCACTCCAACTATGCCATCAGATACCCAAAGTGATTGCTTTGCTGAAACTTCACGTGAATGCCTGCATTCTCTTTTTTCTTCAATTCATAAGCAGAACAAGTACAATGAAAAAGCAAGCAGGTAAAAATACTAACTCCTTTTTCAAGGCTGTAGGTTCATTAAAAAAAAAAAAAAAAAAACTATTTAAAATCAACTCAGTCAAAGAAAGCTCCATTGTGCTTTGTGCCCATTTCTCAAACAAACACTGTCTGAATAATTATGCTGCTAGGAAAACGCTGTTTATTCATTAATTTGAATCAGGGAATGCTCTGACCCTGCCCTTCATACACAGGTCACATCTCATCCAGAGGGATGACACAGCAAGTAACTCCTCTAACAGGGCAACGTGCTCAATGCTGTACATTAAATTTCCATCTGCACATGCTGCCACTGGCAGAAGACACTTGTGATGGGAACACTTTATCTGAGGCAGCAGCAAGGAGAGTGGCCTAATGCACTAGAGTTTCAGGCCACCTTCCTGCCTTTAGCTAATAGGAGGGCTCTCAGGTCTTCCACTAATGCATTACCTCCTGCTCTCTTGCTGATCCTGTGTAACAAAAATAAAAGCAGCAGTATTTCATCCTGAACTTTTAAATCCTCTGTCAGAAATTCCTGAAACTCATACACTTTGGGAAACAGACTGAGAAATGTGGCACACTCTTGTCTGATACCTTTCCTTGGAGAGCTCTGTGGTGAAGTGGGAGGAGAAGACAGCTGTGAAGATGCACTTGATATTGTGTCGTCAGATTGTTTCTTGTGACGGTCCAAGCTTCCTTCTTCGGATAACGAAAGAATTTTCTTTAAAGCTTGTGGCGAGTTAATGCCTTTAAGTAAAAACGAATGTAGGCAGATGTAAAGCCTGAGATAAATATACCTTCAAATTTCACAATGCATTTATATAGGGGACTCCGTACAGGGAAAACAAAGAAACAATCTCTTAAATAATTTTCATTCGTGAGCTTCCACAACTAGCTTAAATAAGATGAGAGTTTTAAATCTACTTCTATTTAAAATATAGTCCATTTTTTTTCTGCATTTTTGTCAAGCCAGTCTTTCATTTTGGCCACCTAAAAGAAATATTTTATCTCAGAAAGCATAATCTAGAAATTGTGTTTCAGAGTACTGTTTCCAGATCTATAATCAAGGATATGTACAGTAATTGCTACCGTGAACTTCAACTAAAATAGTGAGAACACACACATGCCCTCAGCTCTCACTGGGTTAGTGAAGGCTCACACAGTTAAAATCAAAACTGTCCTTCCTGTTCTTTTTCTATTCACAGAACAGTTCAAAAGGTCAAAGGAAGCTGGGAAAGAAGACGGTAAGGGTAGGCTTAAAAAACGAGGTCCTCCTGGAGTTGCCTCTTCCTAACGCTTCTGAGAAACATCTCTCATCAGCCTATTTTGGCAAGTTGAAAAGTAACAACAGCCTGAGAACAATACATGGTGTAAAGATGTAGGGCATAAAGAACAGCTTTTCTGAGACAGAAGATTAGTCAACTCCCAGAAACAAAACCAAAATTTTGGGATAGTTCTGCTTAAAAATGAAGATGTGACAGCTTTGGACTATTTATTTATTTATTTACTTATTGTGCTAGAGGGTGTTTTCAAGTATTCTTAACACAGTGTTGCCATCAATAATTTATTTTTGTAAATAAATTGAGCTGTTTTATCAACATAACCTAGCCACATTTTCAGAAACTGTCCTACCCATGACCAAAAATGTAGACTTTCAAAGTACTATTAAGATTAAAATTTAGTGGCAGAACCAACAAAAAATAAGCAAATATTCAATTGTTTCTTGCTCATTTTGCTACTTCTAATTCCCCAAGTCCAAGCAGTAAGTGAAACTAATCTGTGAAATCAGAATTAAGCTCTTGTGAAATTACTATCATGTAAGTGGAAGGGCCAGTTACCAGGTTTATACTTCCTGAGAATTTTACAGTACTTCAAGTGTTATGTAAACATGTCTTAATTATGCATTTGGTTATGTATACAGCTCGGATCTAGATTAGGAAACCAAACTGAATTACAGTAAATTGCTCTTGTCCAGTACCTATCACACTTGCATGCAACACTGGCATAGAAATAATACAAAGCACTAGGTAGGGGACGTCAAAGGGACAATTCTCAAAGCAAATCTTGGGGCCTGTCTTTTAGCAGGGCTACTGATTTACACAGGCTTGAATTTCATATTGATCGTTCAGCTCTTGGGGAAAAAAACACTGGTGTCTGAGGTATCTCATACGGATCACACAAAACAAACTCCAAGTCATTAATCCCTCTGGAAAAGGTCCTAAGGCAGACAGTCAGAAAAGTGCCTTCCTTCCAGATGTTTAAGCTAAAGATAAATGATTATACTGATTAAGTTAACAGGATGCTTTCCTAGAACTTTTCTTTCTGACTATCTCTAGAGAAAAGGATTTTCATGCACACATTGCACGAGCTGTCATAACTGCTATTTACTACTACTTGGAACAAATGTCTGAATCTTATTTGATTAAAAGTGCTTCCCTGACGCAAAGGATCAGACCTCAGAATTTAATCGGAGACATTTGAGCCAAACAGTTCTTTGTTGCACTCACCAAACGGGGGGAGGTCTTTCACTGGCACTTTCTTGCGGGAAGGGTACAGAGATACAGCAGGGACCTGCAGTGCTTGGTTCACTTTATGTTGCTGCTGCTGCTGCACCTTCTGCTGGAGTCCTGCCCGGGGAGCCACCGGGGACGTTTCAGATTTTCCAGAGCGTTTCTCTCCGGGATTTTTCGGTACTACAGGAGAAAATGGGAGAGAACAAGAATGACTACTAGATGCAAATACTGCGGGAAATGCAAAGCCCTCCAACTGATAATGAAGGGTCCTCGAAGAGTGACATGTTGAATGCAGTAGGATTCATTTAGAAGCAAGTGGAGAAGAGGAAAAGACAGGGAGATTTAATTTTCACTTTGATTATTTAAATTATCAAAGGTCCTTTGCTTTCTTTATCAAAACAGAGTTCCTATAAAACACCCATTGATATAGTTACCAGAAATGTGACCGGAAGTTATACCAGGGTACCATAAGGACTACGTTTGATTTACAATAGATATATAATTATTAATTTTTGCTACCTTGAAGGAAGGGGAGGGCATAAGATACAGCATTCTCTCAAATCAAAATTATTTTCAACGTAAGGTTCCCCTTCTTCTGCAACCAGACAGAGCCCTCCATCTTTGAAATGCCTGGACAGAAAAAAATCCTTGCTCATCCCTCAAGGCTGAGAGGAACATCTGGCTCCTCCACAACCTTCCAAGGAACCTTTGCGCACTTCAGCGTCACATCTTCCAAAAAGGCTCATCTCCTATACAGATCTACACTGTGAACTTTTAAGATGATGCCCTTAAAATTTACCAGTGTTTAGCACTTGCAGATGATTAGACCCATTTTCCAGCTCATTGTCTAGTCACTGTTCCCACTTACTCCTTGAAGGGCAAAACCGGGGGAACGTTTACACTCTCCTCAAAGCCCACAACCAGTGCCAGTGCTCACATGTGTTGGTGGCGGGCTCGCACTGCAGAGACAGTGTCTGAAGGCTCTCCTCGTCCATTTCCAGGTCCAAGTTTGAGAGATACTGCTTCACTTTCCGAGCCATCTGAGCATCTTCGTACAGCTTTTTCGCATTAAGGAAGGAGCTGCGACGGACCCGCTTTTTATGCCCGCCCGTCTGCGCGACGTCCAGCACGGCCGCGTTGGTGCTGCCTTGGCTCAGAGACCTGCAGGGGAGGCGCGTGGGGCCGCAGGGGGGAAAGAGGGGAAAAACGGCACTTAGTCCAGACCCTCTTGATCACTCGATGGTCTTGAAACATGCAAAAGGTTGCATGAATGTCAGTCTACGGTCAAAGCTCACATGCCTCATTCCAGTTACTCAAACAGCTATAAACAGATAGAAGGATGAGGGTCAGGAAGTCGTTTTACTTGGTTACAGGCACTATTTTAATGATATAAATATTGAACCTATTCCGCTCCAACAAGGCAGTATCACTTCGCAACTCGGAAAGCATTCAAGCTAGCTCTCCAGGGAAGCCAGCTACGAGGAGATCGGAGCATTAGGAAAAGCTCATGCAGCAAGGCAATGCTGACAGAAGACTATAGTTGAGGCTCGATTTAAATACAAATTTAGAAAACTTTCCAAACGTCTTCCACGTATTTTCTAATCAGACCATATACAAAATGCACAGCTCAGCTTTACTTAATAAAACTTCTATGTTCCTGATACAGAGAGCACCTTGTTAAATAAAACGATCAGCAAGTTAATGATGAAATAAATGCCATGCACGTTTCAATGTATGTATGTCTATAGGAAAAGTGTGCATTGTTCCCAAAGTGCTAAGGGCAGAAATGATGGCTGAGCTGTAGTGTAAAATATGAAGTTAGTTCAGCAGATACTCTAACTTTTAACATTTGTATTTCAATCTCATAATTACTCATTAGTCATAAGAAAGTTATTGGCAATTTTGGCCATTTTTACAACTTCCTTTTTACTGAAAGTTGCTTCCTTTGGCAATTTAAATGGGGACGGGGGCGTGTACTCTCCCCCATTCCTATCTATAATGATCCATAAATATTTAACAGCTTTTGTGTTTTAATTTCAAAAGCAAAAGCACTCCTGGATTAAAATGTATTGCCAGATTAAAAAAAAAAAAAAGATTAACAAAAAATAAAAATGTCAAAGCATCAGAAAATTAAAGATAGAAAGTAGGAAACAATGCAAATGGAAAGGGAAGAATGAATTTCTGTGCATGTTGTCTCCAGCCACTTACCCCAAGCTCCTCCATTTCTTCTTCCTGCAAGTGAGAGCCAGGAAGAGTAAAGCATGGGTTTAAGAAGAGACAGAGAAAGATCACAAGCTCAGAAAGAAAAAGACTGGACCTCAGGACAAGCAGTTCTAGAAGCCCACAAACATTTCAAAAGAGCCTTGATTCAGGCACTACAAACTCTTCTCGTTCAAATTAAGAAAAAGTGTATGCATTAAACCGCCTCTAACACAAAGCCAAAACACATTCACTTCATGTTTTCTAGAAATACAGAGTTGAACTAATTAGCATATATCCCACTTCTATTAAATCAGAACAGTAAGACAGGCACACAGCAATAACTCAAGCAGGCTAATACATACGTCTTCAAAACAGGCCCTCCCCCTCCTTCCTTCCCTCCCAGAAGTGGAATCTTATTTTTGGAATGAGGTATCTGGCAGCTAAGGCATAATTTAAGACATTTTTATACATAAACACGAAAATGAATGATTTCTCCATTTTTTTAAACTGGCTTCAGTATATACAAATGCATAATTCAGGTTAATTGCTAAAGAGAAACAAACTCTTTCTGAGATTGAAAAACCAATCAGTTTTCCACACATACAGTCCTCTTACTGAACAAATACGATTGACGATCCACCTTCGGGGGCAAATCCTCCTTTTCTCCACAGGCATTCATTTGAAAAACAGCTTCCTGCTACCTAGGCCTTCTCTCGATTGAGAGGGGCTTTGCTGAACACAGCAAACTTACCTGGTCCTGAACATTAAAGCAGGATCCATGTTAACAGATGCCATACGACCAACATGGCGAATTTCTTTTGCAATCATTCTCAGCTTCTCAAAATTGACCAAGCCCTCCACTTTTGAATCATTTCCTAGAATTAAAAAATAAAAACATCAGTTATTTGGCTGCAATGTTAATTTTCCTCAGCTAGTTAAAAGACACATATATACTAAAAAATGAAAGTGAAATAATTTTGCTTTTACCTTCATGAAGGAATGTAAGGTCTTTTTTGATAACAGGAAACAAAGGAATAATAGGGGGCTGTAGGTTTTGGCTGTTAAGGACATTACGATATTTTGCCATATTCCTAGATGGATCAAACAAGTCCTGTAGATCTTGAAAAAGCTTCTCATATTTGCTTGGAAGTTTTTCCCAGGTAGTTCGGAGCCGTGCAACTGGTGCCAAATTCAGGCCACTTGAAACAACAAACAAAAAGGGAAAAAAAAAATCAGAACAATAGAAAGAAACAACCCAAAATTCCTAAAAGAATCTATGTGGTTTCTAGATCCAATAGTTATAACAGACTCTAAATATCTGAGGCTATTCTGAAGCAGTAGCTGGTACAAAAAGCCACAGGTCATTCCCATTAGTGGTGTTGGCACCTTGCACACAGAGGTCAGCCTGGTTTCCTGGTTTGCATTTAGTCCTATACATCTTTCCATCATCCAAGTCCCTGCTGGCGGACAGGCTGCTTTACTTCTCATTGAGGTCAGCTGAAAAGGCTGAGCTAAATCTCCAGAATTTCATGTCTCAGATACTGATTATTAATGTGGATCCCTGGAGTTTGCTGCCACATCTGATCAGATGGTAGTTGAGAACAGTGTCCTTCAGGAAAAAAAAGTGACAGATTCAATCTGTTTACTAGGGCTTTTGTCAGAAAAGGTGATAAGGCTGCCATTTTTATATGCAACTTGCCCGAATTTTTCCTAACAGGCAACATTCGTTTTTTTTGTTTGTTTGCTTTGTTCTTTGTAATTTAGGACACTCTACAGGAAATATGATCTTTTTAAAAAAATGTGTTTAAACACATGCACTACAGTTTCCTGTTTTTTCATTCCAGCACAGAGGTTTTCTGTTTGAGACTTTTGAAACATTTCTATTCTTATTAAAAGACTGTCACCTGTGGCATTTTGTACAGCGTTGTAATCCAACTATTGGAGTTCAGTGTTTCATCTGTGGCTAATTCAATAAACTCTACCCAGAACACTGTCTTCACTGCTGTGATTACTCTCTTCAGATGCACGTGCTACACAGCAGTGCACAAGTGCACGTTCTCATTAGGATCTCTCCTCCCTCTTTTCCCTAAGAAACTAGCAATTCAGAACAGCAGTGAAGATACCACAGCTCAAAGCACGACACTGGGAACTCTCTGTGCAGCAACGAGCTCCCTCTGGGAGTGGAACCGATTCATTTATGACAATACTCTTTTTTTTTCCTCCATATAACCGCTGTTCCGGTTATATGAAAACCCAAAACTGTTGTTTTTTAAAAATTGAAGTAATTTCTCTAGTGCCAGGTTCACCACCACAGCTGCTGGCCGGAGTCTCTTGAACACTAGGTACATAAATAGTAGTACTCCATATAATACTTCAGCAAATATTTCAATGCCAAGTTCAAATGAGTGAACACACCTTCCTTATTGGATTGCCAAGTGCTGACAGGAGCACTGTTAATCAGCTTCCTCGGTTTAATACTCAGTTCAGGTAATTAGTTTACTCTATTTAATGCAATTTAGTAGAGTGATATATTACTCCTTAATAATTTTAATTCTAGGCGAAAAGAAGTCTCAGCTACCTGATGATGGCAAACATTGAGTTGAAGTTCTTGCATTCTCTGCAGTGTAGTGCTATCTTAATGAAATGCTTAATGATCTTCATCCTTTTTAGCTGGTTAGTTTCTCTTAGAATCTCAGAAGCTACCCAGAAAGTTTCTTGATTTATCACTTCTTCAAACTTCTTTAGATTAGTGCAACCTGTTTTTGATTTCAGTTTAAACAAATCATCTATATATTCCGTAGGTTCAATATTACGGAATAGCTCAAAGTTTCTCATGGAGAGTTGAGTGGCCACCTCAACAGTACTGAGCTGTAACAGAGAAATTTGGCTTTCCCTTAGCAACTCTTGAGCATCTTCATCTGAACAAAGCGTTTCTGTTTCCATGTTGTTCTTCAGGTAATACCTGTAAAAAAACAAAATACCAAAAAGACTCAAGACAAGATACTCAAATACTAGCGAAAAATCACAGTAATGATCTAGTCAGAATGATAGAATAAATTCAAGTTCAACCATATTGCATTAAAAGAAATTTCTTGTAAAGGAACAAAATACAATACTCTGTTCTTGTAAAGGAACAGAAAGTTGAATATACCCCTGTTAGCATGATTCTTAATCAGTTTTAAGCCCAGAGTCTCTAGCCTCACCTGCCACTGAGCTGTATCCTGTCTGCCAGCTTGGACAGCTGGTCGGGAAGCCTCCTTTGCTTGATGACCCCCTCGGGCGTGACGGAGACCTCGCACAGCGAATAGGCCTCGGGGGTGGTGGTGAGGGCAAACTCCCGGATTGCCTGGATAACCACTTCTTTGGCTGTCGTGTCCTTGCTGATCATGATGTAGCGACTTTGCTGGTCTGCCTTGAACACCCTCAGCACTTGGTCTGGCAAATCTGCGGAAAGAAGTGTCAGAGGCAAGGCATACAATTTAGTGAAGCAGAAAACTTTAACAGTATAATAAGAACAAACAATGATATCAGTCAGATTACATCTAATTAATAGTGCAATTACATTTTATTTCAGTAACATTGTTTTATCTCTCTTCTGATGAAATAGCTCTTGCTTGCATCTACATAGCCTCCAGCTCAGTTGCATTAATGCAAACTGATTTAAATCTAGAAATTTGAGCTATTAGAGACCTTTTAATGCGGCAGAGGGTCCCCAAAACTTAAGAGAACTTAAGTTTAGATGAGTAGGCACTGAGATGCATTTGATTTAGCAGTCATCCTGGAAAAGGTCTGAAACACAAGATAGAAAATTGTCTCATACTTGTCTCCAGTCTAAGTAAAATGCTGATTTTAAACGGAGTTAAATTAAGTGATGAAAAGCCTTGTCTGAAGTCTTAGACAAATACTAGCAGTCCAATAAATCACTGCCTTGTTCTTCAAAGCTTTTCTTTAAGGTTTCCGTTTCCACAAACCCTACGACAAAGGGATCTGAGCATCTTTGATGACACCAGAATAGCATTCCAGTGAGCTCTGATTCAAATAATAGTAATAAAAAAAATTCAAGATATGATTTTTTAAAAATAATAATCTAGTTTCATAAACTACTGGGAAAGAAGAATGTCAGGTTATAGACAGGGACCTTGAGATGCGACAAGCTACACAAATAAGTAAACATTGCCAACATATGGGCAGAAAAAAATAACAAGGAGCCTGATTTTCACAGGTATTCATTTCTATGTGCCAGTGTTTTAATTATTAGAAACGGAACCAGTTAAAGACAGAAAAAAGTACTTTCCAAAATTTGAGTTCTAAATACATTGCTTAAAATAACTTATAGCACAAAACTTACGGCTAACAGCCGTAAGAAAGTCATTTTTAAGAAATCTGAGAAATGATCAGTCTAGCTCCAAATTCTGGAATTTAATAATTCCATAAAGTGGATTGAAATTTAGAACCATTAATCAACTCAAATTTCTTGATGCCATTACTATACTATAAAAGAAAACAAGGCTATAATTGTACACCACTAGGCTTTTTAACAGAATATTTTTATATGATAAGGTAAAGTAGTTTTGATTGAATTTAATTTCTTTCTTTTGACACAAATAACCTATTTTAGTTGCATGGCTCTTTCTTTGATGATTTTTTGTTGTTGTTTCAAGGTTGCATGTAAAGGTTGTATGAACAAGAAAACAGAAAATAACAGAAAGCCCTCTGAATTTAAAGCCCAAAATGATGCTTATAAAAACAATTCCCTCTCTTTAATAAGAAAAAGAAAAGAAGGGAGAAGGGAAGAGAAGGGAGAAAAGAAAAAGGCTACCAGATGGACACATCCACTGACACAATCAGAATCTTATTTGGCAGTCTATGGAAGGAGAGGCTGTATTAGTTCTGGAAGCACCTAACACACTTCTAAAAGTTACCACTATCTATATCTATTCAGCAACAGGAATCTCATGACAAGCAAAAAAAACTAATGTTTTGTGAATACTGCTGCACGTCCCCAAAATATTAATTTGGGAAGTATTAAGGTGAATCTGTCTCACCTATTAGTTTGCTTATCTGCCACAAAGACTGTTTAAAGCTTAAATATTTAAGCCTGTAAGTTACATTTAAATAAACTCATACCTTTTATACTTACAGTAATATTTCTGCAACTTGAAAATCACTCAAACACACTAAAATTGAGTGATTACATTATAATTTTCACATAATGTGGCCATTTTTCAGTCATGCCAAGTACTGGAGTTGAAGGGACAAAGAGCTTTTATAGCTACCAAGCCAGTTTCACTCTTCTCCGCAATTCATTACTGACCTCTGTCTTCCTTAGCAATTAGCTGAAGAGGGATGCAGAGCAGTGCCTAGAACCATCTCTAAAATTTTGGCCATTTTGGGGAAAAAGGATGCCAAAGACACAACCATTCAGAGGAATTATTAAAAAATGGATGTTCTCTATATCTTGCTGTGTGTTGCTGCTACAGAAATACTAGATATTTAAAGAAATGCTACGAAGACAAGAAGCTACCATAGACAGTATTATGATGGCAGCTCACTTAATACTCCCAAGAAGCAAGTGATCTGCTCAAGAAGAAAATATCCTGCTCTGAAGGACCGCTAAAGATCCTTCGTATCTGCATATGAGGAAATGCAGAGAACAGCAAATACAGAAGCAGCTTCTTTGCACCATCTTTTATCAACAGATTTCTGAAGCTGCATTCCAGTCAGAGCCAGTATTAAAAGTGCTATAAAGAATACAGAGATGTTAGCAAGTAATTTGGCACAACGACTTCTAAATAAAACAGCACTTGAAAAGAACGGCAACCATCCTCTTCATTACTTTTCAGAAAAGGGACTGGAGAGGCAAGCCGAAGAATGCAATGCTTCAGGGATGGGAATGGACTTCCCTTGTAAAGCTTGTGAGAGAAACACGTGCTGATGACTGACAGCTCTTCATTAGCCTCTTCTTTTATTTTTAATGGAATAGCAAAGAGAGCATGCAAGAAGAATATCAAACAATTTGAACATTTGAAGATAAACCTTTACAGATACATTTGAAAAAGCGTGTGCAAACCAGAAGAGTAACAAAAACGACTTGTTGCAGATTTCAAGCTTAAAAAACAGACGATCTAATTCACTCCTCAAACACTACCCTTCCAAAGCAGCAAGCTGTTTTATTTTCCATCCTGAGGGATATTCCCCATAGCCTCAAACATCTCCACTACTTTTCTCTTTCTTCTCCAGTGCATTCTAATTTCTTGCAAGCTGCCTCCCTCTCCACCTTTAATTTCGTTCAAAGTAATGAAAGAAATTAAAATTGTAGGCTTTAGCTTTTTCCAAGTCTTAAGGTATGTAGCGGTATAATTCAACTCTTCTATCCACATCAGCAAAGGCCTTAAGGTACGTTTTTGATTTCAGTGCCTCTTTCCCCTCCCTTCCTATCCAGGGAAAACTGCTAAGAATTAATTTACAAATATGCAGTTTGCACTTGGATGAAATTTAAGAGAAAAAAAAAAAATGAGAAAGCAGTAATTACTTAAAATGGTTTCCATAAAGATAGTGAAAAGCTGTTAATGAGATTACATCATTATTCATCTTGCTTCCCAGAGCAATGGCAAACAGCAAAATATTTCCCATTCATTAAATTTTTCTGAACTTCATGTTTGATTCATGGAGAACTGCGATGGTTTTCCTTCTCAATTAATGCAATTTGTTTGTGATACAGTAATTCTTACAGCTTTTGCAATTACCCGTTTGCTGTACTCAGCATTTCACATACATCATGAAAACCATCCAATTCCAGGTAAATGGCAAGGTGGAGAAGGGAATTTACACCAATCTATAGATATGAAAATGCTGACAAAAAGTTAAGCTCCCACTTATAAAAATAAGTTTGAAGTGTTTGACACTAGACTGTAGATAAGCTAAATAAAATACAAATCTTTCCACTTTCTCAGATACAGCCTTAGGCACTGCAACTAACTCACGCACCACCCACTTGAATCCTCCTTCCTCCCTAGCGCCCAGGACCTGAGGATACGCACGTGCTTCCAAGGGGACTCTGCCAAGGCTCATGTGTGAGCACCCACCTTGGAGCACACGCATGGAATCTCTCAGGCTCTGGAGGACACTGAATTTTAGTCCCATTTAAGAAGTGCTCCGGATATGAGACTGTAATAAGCAAGCGTCAGTGCAGCTATGATCACTCCACCCTTCTTAAGCAGCAATGTTTTAATACGAAAGATTTGGGTACTTAGAGAAGGTTTCATGCTGAGAACCTTCTTGCAGCCCGATAAGAGCCCAAATCCCATCCCCTTTGGGAGTTTCAGTTAAACCCTTCACATAAGATAGAAATTCCTCCTATTCCCTCTCTTTCACATGCGCACACCACCTACTCTGTGCCACTCAGATAAATAAGCTCATTTCTCAAAATCCTGTTCTGATAGGAATGAAGCAGTGAGTTAAAGGAGTCCT
>VZSV01000028.1:2017569-2043849 GCA_013398735.1 Nothocercus julius | reverse complement strand
AAGGAGAGCAAGAGGAACAAGACGCTCACCAGGTGTAGTGTTGAAATCGAGGATGCGGTGATGAGACTGCAGCAGGTCTGGGTTACTGGACGAGAGGGTTCCGCTGACGGGCAGGGCGGGAGGGATGTGCTTGCTTTGCCTCAGCCCCACGATGCTGTCATCCTGAGACTGCCCAATTCCGATATCGCTGCGTCCGGGAAGGCAAAGAAAAAGAGAGAAAGAAAATAATGGACTAGTTAGTACTATTCAGAGAATAGTACTCACTGTCTACCTTTGTGAACGCCACCCAAATATCTAGAATAACAGACTGGCCTACAGGGGATCATCAAGTTCACCTGACAGGTGATACTCATGGTCACCACTAAGATCTGGGGTGCTGCTAGGCCTGCTATATTTTTATTATTATCTGAACTTTTTTACAGTATGCAAAAAGTGGCCTGTGCTTATTCTTGCATCACCCAGACTGCATCACTCTGACTCATACTCTACTTTTTGGCACTTTGAGTTGCTTTATAGTCTTCTATCCACTCACAGAGGTAATTAAGGGCCTGACAGTTATCCCTGCAGGCTTGTTATAGAAAAAGCATCCTTCTGTGGTTTGCCCAGCATATGCTCGTACCCCTTCTGCGGTACAAGTGACAGGAACTGAACAACACTCTAGGAAGGACGATATTGCTGGGCATTTGAGGCAGTTTTAACTGCATGGACACAGTAACTGCTTTTTAGAAAGAAACGTCACAAGGAAAGGGTTGGAGGCATGTTATTTTTTGTTGTTTTGTTTTTATAAGCTGGACTACCAAAATATTTTATGAAATGAAAATTTCAGAAAAAAATCCGAGACCACCAGAAAGAGCAGTTCTAGGATTCTCCCTCAAGCAGAAGTTCAGCTGACCACCCTGATTTTCACAGCTCCACACCTGGCCCAAGCCTGTGGCAAGCAGCAGGGGCTAATTCAACAGGCAACGCTTATGCTGCGCCACAAGCAGACATAGAATCATAGAATCATAGAATCACAGAATGCTTAAGGTTGGAAGGGACCTCTAGAGATCATCTAGTCCAACCCCCCTGCACACGCAGGGTCACCTACAGCAGGTGGCTCAGGGCTGCGTCCAAGCGGGTCTTGAAGGTCTCCAGAGAAGGAGACTCCACAACCTCTCTGGGCAGCCTGTGCCAGGGCTCTGTCACCCTCACGGTCAAGAAATTTTTCCTAAAGTTCCTGTGGAACTTTTGGTGTTTCAGTTTGTGGCCATTTGTGGCCGAGACATTTTTGATACAGCTGAAAAAAAGGGCTCCCAGTGATCGATCTGTGGTCCTTCAAGTAGGAACCACCCCCCAGAGCCACATGAAGAAAATAAACACAAAAACCTCCAAAACCTACAAACCCCACAGCGTGTCCTGCCCTGGTGGTTGAAAACAGGGTGTATAGGGTATACTTCTTAGTTGTGTTAACACCAGTATTTTCTTTAAATTCAAGCCAGATGACAGAAACCTCCTCCCTCCCCTTTTTCTGCAATTTGCTGTTGCAATTACCTGATGTGTCCCTTTCTAGGTTCGTTATATAACCCCGTCATGCTTCCTTACACCTGTTCTTTGCATCAGGCCCAAAGCAGCTTTGGTAAAGTAGATCAACCATCAAACTTTTTTTTCCTTTTTTTTTTTTTTCTTTTTTTTTTAAAAAAAAAGGTAGCGTTTCAAAAGTTCTCTTTTAGGTATTTATCCTTATGCTCAGCTTACTCTGTTTCTAAAATTCAGAAGTCACTGAGGTTGATCTAAGTTACGCAAAACAGAAATGAACCCCAGAAATTTCACATGTAATTGGCTGAACTAGAAGTCTCCAGGTCCCGTGAAGAGCTACTGCACTCATCCATACCTAAAATATTTTAGGTCAGAGAAAGGATATTGTAGCTTTAAAACAAAAAATAAAATCTATTTCTTTTGCTTTATGGGTGCATATGTGAGCCCACAGATGGCAAAGAAAAGCTTCTGGATTTGTGGCAGGTACAAAAAGCCAGAACCTGGGGGGAGACTGTAGCCAGGGGCAGATTTCAAGACAAGTGTCACAGCTGATAGAGGGATTTCCCAGGAACCTACTGGAAATGTGCTATTTGCTCAATTCAGGAAGCTACTGGAAATTTTTGGAAATTAAAGGACTGAAATGCAAGACTGAAGGAAGAGATTATTATTCCCTGCACAAAATGATTCACCCTCAATACTGGATTAAAGTCTCATGAAGAAGCCAAGTTATCTCTATTTTGAGAGTTAAGTTTAAAGCTTAATTCTCCATGGGTACTAAATGCGTCCTGTACCACTCAGAAGATGGACAGTTTAACCTCACGGCTGCAAGAAGTGACTAGTGAAGTCTAACTGCCTAACTCAGCTAATTGTCAAATACACACAAAACAGCGTTTTCATCGTCTTAGTATTTTGTTTTTAAAAAGATATGAAAACTCATGAAGTCCTTTCACATACACAATACAGTTAATTATTAGGAAGCTCAAGACAGAAATTTCAGTGCAAGAGGGGAAAGTAAAGCACACAGGAAAGTCTACAGCCACACATCTCTATGCAGAAAAGATGCAGACAAGCAATTGAACGTCAACAAGCTTTGCAGACAAATTGCTATATATAACATAAGAAGTAGGGCTAGCAAAAGGAAAATAAAATGGGTCAGGAATATTGTTTTCCTCTTACCAGAAAAGGTCCCTGCACCAAAAAAGTGCAAAAACAAAAGAAGTTGAAGAAGGGAAAAAAAAAAAAAAGAGAGAGAGGAAACCAACAACAAATGTTTATGCGAAGCTCTGTGAACAATGCAAAACAAGGTAGAAATCACCCTCAACAGTACACATGGCTCAACAGACCTCAACAGAACAAACATACAAAAGTGGTGACATAAGAGGGAACATTTAAAAGAAACAACATAAAATGAGGATTTAAAGATCCCCTGCTACCGAAACTTACCTGCTTCATTTTAACAAAGATCTATTATTTAGATACAGTAATTTGTAATTACCATTTACACCATTCACTTTCTACTTATTTTGCTGCTAAAGAAGTTTCAGAACATTAGTCCTTTTTCTTTAATGGGAACACCTAATATTAGTCAAGGAAGCTTTTCTTTTTAAATCATAGGGGAAAAAAAAGAACTAGATTTTTAGCAGAACATTCTCTCTCACAACAGCTGTTAAAATAGATTTTTCCAAGGGCATTCAGAAAAGCAAAATGAGAGAAAACACTAATCACACACTATCCACTCGTTAAAATTAATTTTTCTCATTTTCACATTCATTCAATTAATGCTATCAGTCTTCCAAGTGAGAGACAGATTATCATAACAGTTTTTAGAACTTTTTCTTCCACAGGTTCCAACACATACTATCAGAAACCTAATTCTAAAATGCGGTCATAGAAGAAGAAATTATCAGAAACCATATCCAAATAAAAGGTATCGGATACCACATCATCAGATACCATTCATCTTTTATTAGCTTTTCATACAAGCATTCTCAATTTGACTGAGGATTTTAATCTGTCTCCCTTGTGGTGCTATGCAGAAACACATACAGACCATCAGAAGGTAACAGCAAACCTGCCTCTTGAGCTAACCTTGCATTACCTGCCTGGTGTGCATCCAGTTAACACTTATCTTAAGAGAAAACAGCAAATGATATAAGAATTATTTATACCATCGCTGCATCTATAAGAACTGTAAGCTGCCCACAGTGATGTCAAGATAGGAGTCTGATTTTCGTAATATTCACATCTATGAACGTCTAGTCTGAAATTAGCAATTAACAGACCAGATGAAGAAAAAGGCAGGTATGTTTGTATATGTAAATGTGCTTGCATTAACAAACATAAGTAACGTAAATTATTAACGTTTAACACAAAGCAAAAATTTAACAGGAAATTAAAAATAAGACTCACTTGTATGGTTTCTGAGGCAGGATACTGATTCGAGTCTTGTCAAGTATCTTCTTCAATTTATTTCTTCCCCCAACTGTGTTGGCTTTACTTTTCTTATTTACTTTTTCCAATCCTATTACCTGTTCCACATCAACAGCAAGATCTGGGATGGAGTAACGACTTGCCTTTTTAATATCACCAATTTTTGGCAGATGGGGAGCACCATTTCTCTTATCCTCTGACAACCGTGTTAAAAGTTCCTTAAAAACTGCACAGGAGAAAAAACAAAACAAAACAAAACAAAAAAATGCTTAGCACATCCTATTTATTCAAATATTATCAGAATTTGGGTACGAGATTTAAAGTAATTTTTAAGATTTAGAAAGAAGATCCATCACCTGCAGTAAAACCATAAAATTGGTAAATTGGCCCAGCTTGGGAAAAAAATATACTGGATGGTCATATGGTGGATCATGTCACCAGAAGCACTTTGACTTTTCAACTGAAGGACAAGTTGCTGCAGAATAACAGCATCCATATAAGGAGCCCATTAAACAAAGATGAGTGGAAAAAATGTGAGGTTTTTTTTGAAAAAGAAAGCACACAGATGGAAAAAAATAATTAGCAACAGGAACAAAAGTCAGAAATCAGAGGGGAAATGGAAAATGTAACAAGGTCATAAGGAAAGCATGTGAAAACAGTTAGACATCTTGGATGCTTGACAAGGCTGCTGTGCCCAACTGTCGGATGTACAAGAAAACAGGGAACCTTGGAAGGCTGACAGAGTGGCTGTGGCACAATTAAAAACACAGTAAACCTGCTACTGCTCTCTACTGCCCGTCTCCCCTCGCCAGCAGACGGTTGAGTTACCCACTGGTGAATGAGATAATCATCTTTTGGAGTTCTTGACTAGGCAAAAATGTTGGGAAATATGCAATACAAAAAATGTTCTGAATGAGAGTCGCAGTGCCCGTGCATAGTTGGGGAAAGTCATCTGATAACCTGATTCGTAGTAACAAATGAAGGTCTTGAAGTTATGAAACTGTGCTGAGAAGGCTTCCTGTTTCAGGAAAGAGAGAAAACTCTGTTTTCTCAACAGTTCCTCCATACTAGAAGTGGAATACCCTAGACAAAAGCAGCTATAAAATAAGAAAACATTTAAAGAAAGAGTAAGAAAAGATGAATAATCACTCAAATAATATGAACTGTGTAGGGTCTTGAGAAGATAAACTAAGAAATAAATGAGTATTCAGCCAGTTGGCACTTACTGAACAAGTCTATCTTAAATATACAAAAGCAATCTGCCTGGAAAATGAAGAAAAACAAGAAAGGCAACGAAAGGCATAATGGCTTCTCTGGTATTTTCTCTAAAAGTGATTATCATCAAGAATTGTAGAAAAAGTGGGGACAAGGGCAAACAGCTAAGGGACGAGTATTAAGGGCAAGGTTTTACACTATTTTGTCTTAAATACTCCTCCTTATCTCCTGGTACATGACAAATTACAAGAGACTCAAAAATCTTCAGAGAGAGAGAGAAATACATGTGAAGACAAATAATCTGAGAAAATATCTGTACAGTAAAAAAGGATCTGGGGTCTGCATAGACAGATTAGATATAAATAAGGAGATGCTATTAAAAAAGGTTCCTCTCCTTTTGGGATTTGTCGATAAGGCATATCACATGCAAAACACAGGAAGTAACTGTTCTGACACTCTGATATGGTGCAATTTCAGTATTTGGAGAGAAGCCACAACATAAAAGCCTTAGAAAACACAAATTATGAGGAAATGAAGAAGCCAGCCTAAAAGAACACATGATATCAAAAAACCCTACAGTGTGAAAGACATTTATGAAGAACTTATTGCTATACATAAAAATCAAGCACATGCTGAAAAACAAGCATCTACTGATACTAAGAAATGCCTTTTAATTACGAGGATGGCAGAATATTAGCACTGTTTTCTGCAAGGAAATAAGAACAAGTTTCCTAGGAAGCATACTTGACAAGCACTTTTTGGAGATAAATAAAGCATACTTAATCATCGCTTAATGAAGCGACATCCTGTGGTCATATTCTACCCAACCTATTTGTGATGAAGAACCTGATCGTGAAAGACAGATGTCAGAAACATATTGCTAAATCACATGAACAATCCAAGTATCCAGTCGTAAAGATCAAGTTGTGAGGAGGGAAAGAGGGAAGGGAGGGGGAAGAGAGAAATTAACACTTTCTAGAAGTTCAGGCTTCATTGTGTCAGGAGCTCCCCTTCATCCTAACACACACACTTGTGAGAGGGAAGTCACTTCAGAAGACCTATTTGTAATTTTTCTGCAATTTTGATACAAAGTGTTTAGGGCCTACTAACTTCCTTCTTATTCTTCCCACCTCTGAAATCTTTCAACTACAATTATTTTAAACTATGTCCAAACAGTAGCTGTATAAAAATCAAAGACTCCATCTAAAGTTAGAACAAAAGTTGGAATAAAAAGCACACACAACTTACCAAACAAATTGGTTTTCACAGTGATAGACAGATGAGTGTTATTTCTAAGAATTTCCATGGCTTTTGATAGCTGAATGTTTTCAAAGTTTTGACCATTCACTTCCAGTATCTAAAAATACAAACAGGTGGCGTTTTTTTTTTTTTTTTTTTTTTTTTTTTTTTTTTTTTTAATTTAGCAGAAAGAAGAGAGAGGAGAAAAGTATTTTAAAAACACCTACCTGGTCACCACGTTTCAAGCCGGCTTCTGTAGCTTTGCTTCCAAAATCTACACTGTCCACAAAGATTCCAAATCCCTTTTCTGACCCTCCCAGCAAAATAAAAGGCAAAGGGGCTTCTCGAGATGGCTTTGTTAAGGTTATCAATCTTCGTTTAGCTTTAGCAGCACAAGCAATATTTAACAGCCTCAAATGTCCACCCATTTTCTACAAGAGAAAAAGCATAATGAGTTGCATATAAAATAGCCTGTCTGCTTGCCGTCACCCCAAACTGTCAGAAAAAAAACATTCTTACCTCTCTCTCCAAGTTGTTCTCAAATTCCTCCAGAAATCGAGTCATAGCAGGATCTCCTTCAAAATCATTGAAGTGATTGTTCACCCACAACAATACTACCCGTGTAACCTGAAAATTTACCAAGAACATGAAGATTTTCCAGCAATGACCAGATCAGCATTACTGCTAAGTCTTTCAGAAATACTGCTCATCGGTGATTCAAAACTCAAGCTTTGAGTTGGGCCTAAAGCTCAGTTTTTTACTTCAGTTACCTCTAAAACATAGCTGTATTTCTTTTGTTATGGGGGAAAGCAGTTTGGCCACAGGAGGGGGAGAACTGCAAAATATCTGAAGAGCTGGAGTCAAAGAATGAAATCCCATAGAAATCTTAATCACTAAACACTAGTGCTTCTTTGCACCTGCCCAGCAAAGCCCTTGTAGTCACTTGTGCTGAAGATGTATGGCTAGAACAACCTAAAATAAATCCCAGCATCCTCATGGGATCTGCATGGGAGATGTTTTGGGTTTATGCAATTGCTAAAGAGGTTCCTACACATTCAGCAGAGCAAGTGAATTTAGAAGAATTGCTGAAATTCGTGGCCAAGCTAATGGACAACTTTTGGACAACAAACAGCTTTGGAACTTCTTAGAGAGTTTACATTTCTAAAAGGAGATAACTGCATCCTGCATGTGCAGCAGCTCCTGGCCACAGCAAAGTAGGCTAGGGGGAGCATTTCTGGCATATTTGAGATTTTTCTTTAAAAATGAAGACTAAATTTCCTTACTTTTGGTTTAATCTCTGTGTTGCTTTTCCTTAGTAAGGATCACACTCGAAGATTCAGATGAAAGTCTACTTTGCTTTAGGCTACTTGCAATTTTTTTTTTTTTTTTTTTTTTTTTTACAATGGCTGAGATGTTTCAAGCCAGCCCATGTAATGTATTTTAAATCATTGCAGTGATAGTTTCAAAAGCCACTGCTGCTTTCAAAGTTGTGACTTACTAAGGGCACACAACACATGCTGCACTGAAAAGGGCTGAACACCAACTTCCAGAAGAATGCCACTCCTTATACCACAAGCAGCATTAAAAAAGATTAAATGTGCCAAGTCAAGTACCCTAGAGTGTCAGGCAAACTGTAAGTAAGGCAAGATCTCACATGTCCCAGGCTAATTGCTACTACGAATCCTCAGGAACAATTTTGCTCACCTATCCCTCTCCTCACAGCCTAAGACCCCCAGTACAAAACCTCCAAAACCATGCGGGCTCCTCGTTCCCTGCTTGCTCCTGACTCTTGCCTTCCCTGCACGGAATCAGGCAGCCTTTGCGTGAGCGCCGTCCCGCCACAAAGGGTCAGCGGCCGAAAGGACAGCGAGCTGCTCCGCTCCGAGCTGCCGCTGGCCGTGGTGTGCCTCGCTCGGCAGGCATCGAGGGCAACAGCCACGGGAGGAAAAAGAGGAAGTCTAAAGAGGATGAAGGCCCGTATTTCAGCGCTGAAGCTCTAACAAGTCTGTACTAAACAGCACTAGCTGCAACTTTCTAGTATTTATAGCACAGTCAGATTTTCACAGGAACAGCAGTTATCACTTCCCTGAAACAAAGCCCATCCTCTCGGACAAATTTAAGGGCTTGCTGCAAGGCACAGATTTACTAGCACTTCTAGTAGACAAGACATCTAGATTTAAAGGAATGTTGAAAATGAAACTTTTAACATCATTGATATAATCCACTTAGCTGCAAATTTTCCAAAAAAACATTCAGAGGTATTTTTTATCCTAGCAATGTACATTTGACAAAGTCATATATAATTGAAAATAAAGCACTGCAGTGTGACGCACTCTAGATCCTTAACAGACAGTGCTATCAGTGTGCCAGAACTGAATATACAGGGCCTTATTCTCCCATCGTGGCAGTTTTGTTTAGGGTAAGGGGGATTTAATAGCTTGTCTGTGTTGGCGGAATTTTTTTAATGCTGTGCAAGGGTCAACAAGAAAAAGGCTCAATACATTTTTTAAAATGGCTGCACTTTCTAATGTCTTTATATAAAAGAAGTTATCAGACAGTGATTGTCAAGTTCTGTTAACCAGTATTATATAAGGAAGATAAAGAACTTGGTTATATGTTCAAGTTCCAAGGCAAAAGAGAATTCTATTGAACAATATTAGACAAAAAATGCTCATTACTGAAGAAAAAACAAAACACTTCGCTATATTTACAAGTAACTAATTCATGTTGTAAAAACACAAGGTAAAAAATTTCCTGGAACACATCAATATTTGAAATAAAGTACATCAAAAAATAAGGCTTTTATCCATATGTTCCATATATTCTGCTTTAAAAAGTGTCACCAAATATTTCTCATGCCTTTTTCAGCTATGGTCACTCTCTTGAAAATAGTAAATACTTATTTTACTCTTACTAACTTATCTTTCAATGCAAATGATATCAGATACACAATTTAGGGAATTTTAACCTTATCCCTGAGGCTGGGGTCATTGAACCACTCCAACAACTTCTTGCCCACTTCCATTGGGCTGGAGAGAAAGGTCCGATAGGTCAACAGGAAATCTTCTATAAACGTTGGGTCTACCACAGAGTGTTCCTCCACCAGATGCATTGTTAGTCTTTCAGCTGTTCCCTGTAACAAATAAAACCTTCTTTATTAAAATACATTTTAAGTAAAGGCACACCTGCTGTCTGGCAACATGATACATTAAATTATAAAGAATAATAAGGGCATCTATGGACTGATGAGCTAAGCAAGCATACTAGCTTTATCATTGCAATAACAAAATTGAGTGAATTTATGTAATGAAGTTATACAGACATCATCCAATTACCAATGCCTGTAATTCTAAACAGAAAAACTACCAGTAGTAACCCTTGATTTCAAAGCGTCAATACTTTTGAATATGTATCTCAATGGATCCCAGGTCTTACTTGCCAAGTCTAAATATCTATGCAGTCTATCTCTGACTGGTGAGTCTTCCCTCTAGCTTTCGCTTTTACCTTGATGACAATGTGACCTTTCCTGGTTCCAGTGCGATCAAGCTCCCTGTGCTCCTTCACCATCACGATCTCCCCTTCCTCTTCAACCTTCTGCATGTTCTTTTCCACTTGGTTGAGGATGCGACAATAATCTTGCTGGGCTATACAAACAAACTGGAAGAATCATCACGCACGAGTATTAAAAGAGAAAGTCCTCAGAAAACTGTTCAGACTTAAGATGCAAGTGTTCTATTATTATAAAAGATAAAGCAGTCTCTCAAGCCACAGTTGGCCAGACTCGTCTGTCCAGCAATTCAACTGCAGTAAGAAGATATATACTCAAGAATGATAATCCCGTTGCAATTTTGCTCTTAAAAGAGATCAAGATTCATCAGTGCAAAATGATTTTTGCATTACTAGGCATTTTTGTTCAGTTGCTCTTAATTCCCCCTCTGCTGGAGAAGAAAGACAGTTTTCTATTTTCTTTTTCTTTACATTTTAGCTGTTATGTGGTATTTAAAAGGTGTAAGAAAAAATAAAGGGAAAACCTTATTCTTGATTTTTGCGCCTACTGTCAGTGCCAGTGATTTTCATTTTTCATAGCAATCGTATGAAGTCAGTCATTAAGAAAGCTAATAACTACTTGTTTACATAAGTGCTGGCATACAGAAATAAATCACTTTTAGACTGACATATAATGCAGAGGAACAAATTTCTGTCATCATCAGCTCAGCATGGTCTAAATGAAAGAATAAATACCTTAGGAATATTACATAATTAAGCCCACCCACTCAAATTTGCAGAACTTTTAGATTGTATTCACAATGAATAATCTTCTGCAACTTGTTAAATGTTTTAGATCTTTATTTCTTTTTTATGGGTCAATACGGAAGAATAAACTGCCTTCTCATATAAACTTGAATCACTAACTGAAAAGAAATTATGTGTTTCTTTTCATTGCTAGACTGTAAATCACCATGTACTTAGGGCAAAGGCGTGAGCTTGACTAAGACAACACTTTTAACTGCATTCTTCTTCTTTGTACTTCGGAGCATAGGACAGAGAGCTTGCATTACTATGAGATTCACTACTCGAGCCCAGTAAGGAAGGATGGCTACTGCCTGCAGCAATGAGAGTCCATACAGACTAGGGCTAACGGACCTTGAGCTTCTCCTAGGAGAAAGTTTGAAGCAACAAATACATGTAACAAGGAGCTGGGTCTCAATTTCTGAAGAAACTGTGTAGACAAAGCTCTTCACCCTAAATGGTCCTTCTAATAGAACAGGGGAATAAGATTTTCTGAACTGTGGATACAAGCAGCAGGATCCATATTTCCGAAACATTGGCAAGGCTATGCACTGGAGGTTTTATATGTACTCAGTCTTAAATAAAATTTTATTTGTCCATTTAATCACATTACTTCTGTGTGCCTGTTATTTTGAATAACAAAACCATATAACTGATTTTTTGTTATACAAAAACACATATTTTGCACATTAAAAAAAAAACACTCTACCTGGCAATCATCCACTTTGGTTCTCATTACTCCTTTCATATATTCCTTCTCCATGGTAGGGGAAACACCAAAACTGTTTCCCATGCACAGTATCTCTGTTCTTCCATCAGGATATGTCACCTCCACAGAACCATTCAAAATGACTGACCAGGAATCCAGCTATAAATTAAATATTGCAGGATACATGAAGTCTGAGGGACACTTAACAGTCTAGCATCGTATTATACAGATACAATCCTCATACTATACAGATACAAACCTCACAGTTTTTCTCAAGGAAAAGAGTTAATTTCCTATCTATTAGTAAAAACATTTATAAGCTAGTTTACCTCAAACATGTTATCATTTCCAGCTCAAGAAAACTGGAATCTTTAAACTCTTAAAAGTGACATAAAATTATGCAGAACAGTATAAAATACATGGAACATTTTGAAACACTAGAATCCAGAATCAGCTCTAAGAGGCAGGAAGCACTTCTGTGTACGTTATAAAGAGTATTTTCTTATGCTTTTATTGTTGGTGTTTAGAATGCTGTGCAAGCGCTTAAACAGAAGGTTTTAATATAACACTCAACAAAAGAGGCTTAATTTAGATGCTCGAAGCTACTTTTTCTCTTTCAAATGCCACGAAAGAGGACCACCATGCTGTGCAGCCCAGGAGGTCCGCGCAATAGGAGAGTAAGGACTACCAACCTCCTCGCCATCGTTGAGCACGATAGTTCCCGCTCTCTCCACGACTGCGAACACCATCACGGCACAGAGCTCCCTCCTCACCGACATGGTCATGTTGGCGAAAGCAGGCAACTGATGCATGAATTCCAGGAGTTGTTCTGAAGGAGAAGAAGCCCTCTGAGTCGCACATGTCAAAACAACAAAGCACAGCAAAGGCAGATCCACAGAGAGACGCCCAGGGCTACTGAAGCTAAAATGCTGCACAATCGTTTCTGTCTACTGATAAATCATGCACAGTGGCCTGCTGTAATTACTGGGCATTTCACAGGCACAGAGTGGCTGGTCGTATCGTCAATAGAGTGCCTGCACAGAAAAAGTGAGCGTAATGGAAGAGCTGTAATGCAGCCAAGAGTTTTGAATACAGCCAACGGAATCGTAATACTCCGGCCAGCCACTGCAATAATTCAATTAAAACTATGATAGGCTTATTTAAAACACAGCAAGTCATTAGGATGGAAGATTTTACAAAGCCAAGTAAGCTGGTTGGTCAAGCCATGCCTTCATACTCTGCACTTAAACTGCACAGGACTGGCACGAGCACATTCACAGGGCTGGCCCTGCACGCGGCCGAGGCGACCGTGGAGGGGCACTCACTCTCACCTACCACAACCCCCATACTTTCACTTTTTTGCACTGTTTGCTGCTCCACAGAGCTCTGTTCTTAATAATTCTGCTGAGGGCTTAAGTCTTTAATTCAGGACACACTTTGCATTTAGTAGTACCTAATAAAATAATCAATTTAACCCCATCTTTCTTTTTTTTTTTAAAATGTATAATTCAATGAAAGAGAAAAATGGTTTTAAGAGGGAGTTAGTGAAACAGATTAGGTTAAAAAGCATTGAGAACTAAAGTTTAAGTTCTGTATTGCTTTGCTTTCAGTGTATTAGGCCATACGTCAACACAGCATATTACTTTTAGTAAATATTCACTTACGTAAATGCTTTACAACTCCAATATTTTCTTTTAAACACAATGTATGAGGGAGTGTAAAATCACACACAACATCACAACATACGATTAACAAAAATGTGATAAGCACCCAGAATTGACATTCAGGTTGACTTTGCCAGGGTTTTGTAAACTATTTCCAATAAGCCACAGTCTTTGCTTTAGATTTTCACTTGATGTTTGTAAAATCAATTACAAGTTGAATCCTGAGATCTAAGAGTCCAGCACGGAAAACATTCAGCCACTCCATGGGCATTTTCAGTTTCTTCTCTGGATATATTCATTCATTTCTTTTTAAGAATAAGCTTACAGAATAAACACTAAACATACCAAGCTCAAAAGCTTCTGACTAAATTAAAACCTCAGGCTAAAGAAGAACATTTTTCTGCTGAAGGAGAACAACCTTCACAGTGTTTTACTCCACTGCATTAACTTACCAATGTCGTCATCTGTCCTGTCTATCGGGTCTTTCTCCAGGCAGTCTCTAACAATATCCCTACTCATCAAAGGATCCGATGCCCTTTCAATATCTTCTTCGTCATCATCATCCTCCGAATCCACTGCTGTCTCTGGCAACCCACTGAGATCCATATCACCAGCCTCACTTTCTGTAGCCTAAATTCACATATAAAGAATTCAAGAAAATTAAAGCACTCAAATATGTTCTTCACTGCTACCATTTCCTAAATAAATACACAGAAATGACTGTTACGACCTAATAGATAACCACTCCATTCATCTAATGTTTTTGATATTGCTCTTTTTTGCTTTCCGTTTCTGTTTAAAGGAACTAGCTACATTAATCGACCCCAAAACAATGTTTTGAACAGCGTTCAAACCTGGTTTGAATCAACCAGGTGCGTACAGGATTCAACATATGCTTTTTAATCAGTAGGTCTAGGGAAAAGATAGAGCAGATGCATGGCAAGAAATAACTTTTGGGAATAATAGTTGAATATCATACATTTTTTTAAACAAACAGGTCATTTAAAACACATTCCCCTCCCTCCCCACCATTGTCAGACCACTTTCTATTTTCAGACCTTTACAAATGCAGTGCATGCAACTTCAAGCAGACTTAGTTTGAGAGACTATGCACAGCATCAAAGCATTAACAGAATTTTGCTATCAAGTAACCTAGGTCTCTTCTTCCCCAGCTGAAGGTGGTTAGCTATGGCTTTTATTTATTGATAAACACTATAAGATCTAACAGAGGGAGGAACAATGTGAAGGCACTGCTGGAAAAAAAGAAAAAGAAAAAAAGAAAAAAAAGAAACATAGATGGACTACACAGAATATCTGCCACACTAAATCTGCTAGAATTTGCATTAAGATGACCAAAACTGCTCGAGGACATTAGTACAGCACCTAAAGGTAAATACATTTTAATGATTCAGTTTTAAGACCAGACATCTGATAAATCCCACAGACATTTGTCTGTCATGGCCGATAAAGCTGCTTTTCCTCGGAACCTGATTTAATCCCGCAGCAGCTGCTAAGGCTCAGTGATCACGATTTTTAAGGCAAAGCAAGCCTCTCGTGAGCAAGCCCGAAGCCAGGGCACGGCAAGCCAAGTTCCACACGCCCTACGCGTACGCGCAGCGTGCCCTGGTCCAGCTCGGCCTCCCGAGGCGTGCAGGGGCAGGCTCTGAACAGCCCAGCACGCCGCGGGGCGGCAAGGAGCCCCAAGAAGTTCTCCAAGGCAATAAACGAGGATGCTGCCGACAACGGCACAAAACGCCCATGCTGAAGGCTGTATTTTCTTTAGCGGTGTTGCTGATTTTATTTTGCTCTCTGATGCACTCTCTATGGGAGCGCTAGCTACTCTTACCAAACAACAGCCACCAATTGAGACCAGGGTTAAAATCAGTGGGGATGAGTCAGCAGACATACAGCTTATGACACCGATCCGTCAAAATCTTAAATTCCCAATTTCAGTGACTATTACTAATTCACTAGCCAATTTTGAAAATCTTCCCATTACCAGTAAATGGCATTTCTACCTCAAAAGCATGATGGTAAAATGAATGCAGCATTCACTTTAGTCTCACAATGCTAACATATTTGGAAACCAAGAAGATTCCACCGATTACATTAAAAAAATTGGTATAAAGAAGTTACTTGACTGTTGTAAAAAGTTGAAGCTCTAACATCAGTCAAAGTTAATGCTGTTTTAAAGAATATTCTCACACTTAAATTAAATGCAACTTCACACGCAAAAGGTATTTCTAAAACTTGCAACTAAAGGCTATAAACATGTCCTTAGGAGGACAGCTTTTTACAGAGCTAGTTAAATCTTTTTGACAAATGAAGTCACTGGTAGAAATCAGAATGATAACACAACTATTTCTAGATTAATTGTTATCCAAAAATAGAAACCACCAAATTTAAAACCAGTGTAAAAATTGTCTTATACATAGCATAAACCTGCTCCTAATAAAACTGCTGAACATTCTCAGGCATCAATATTACATTCATCTTACACTTACGCATGAGGTGTAAAACCAGGTGAGATAACAGCATTGTATTGCTGCACTGCCTTCGCTGCCTTCACACTGCACAACTAAATATTCAAGGTACAGTTTTGCGCACCATATTTCAAGGTTGCAGAAGCACTTATTTATATGCTGCTATAAACAGAGCTGATTCCAGCCAACAGATGCTGCGTTTCTCAGCAGCACTGTACTACAGTTCAGGATCTGCAAGTTCACCAGGAAGCATCACTGCAAAGGCATCCATCATCCAACCATTATTAATTAGGGAAAGGATTACATTTGAAGTTTCAAAGTAAAGAGATGGCCTTTCATTAAATGCTAGACAATTTCGTGGCAATACAGGAGTTAATCCGATCCGCTGTCATTTTTGTATTGCAAATAACAGCAAAACAGCTTACTTAAACAATACAGCTCAGAATTAAACGTGATGACCCAGTGTAAAAAGAAAATGTATTAGAGTAACACAACACACCTTTAAAAATAAGCCATATCTTCTGAAAAAAATAAATACATTTTCACAAGCAGCTTTCTGAAAACATAATGATTTGATTACGCAAAAGTTAGCAAAGGAAGGTAACTGCAGCATTTCCACAGAAGCACTGCATTCTCAGTAGGCAAGAAGTAAGCACCCCACAAAGCCTCATTCTAGTTTAGATGCGCAACAAGTTTTGCGTTAGTTTTGTTACAGCATTGAGCATAATGGGATGTGTCTTCATGTCAGAAGCACGTGCTAATTGATCTACAAATACACCACTAATCACTTGGTTCCTTAAGCTGAATAGTTTCCACAGGACACTGCATGTCCAGGGCCCTCCCTCCTGGGACATGGCAAACTTCTCCATAACCCACCTTCGCGTGCTAGGAGATGGAGCAACGTGGACTTGGGCACCCTCAGCTACGAAGCAATTGCCGTGCATTTGTGGGAGACTTAAGGGAAACTTTGATTAGTTCCCTTGAGGGCAGGGCCGTCTTTATAAACTTCAGCAGCTTCTAACAAGCCTTAGAAAATCCAGAAGACAGGATGAACATCTTACATAATGTGAGCTAGAGTCAATCAGGAGCCTTACAGATTCCCAGGGCATTTAATCAAGGACCTAATACACCACAGAAGTGAGTGTGTTCATAGGTGCACAATGTCCTTTGTTTTTTGGGTAATTAAAGATAATCAGCTTCATTTACACACAACTCTAAAGAGGTTACACAAGCAAAAATGCTGGTTGAAGCTTAAACTAGAAAGCAGCATCTCTCCAAAATCTGAACAGCAGTGGCAGCGAACATTCTCCTCTTAGGGAGCAGATTTTTTTTTTTTTCCTCCACGGTGGAAAAGATGTCATGAGAAATTTGCTGAAGTTTCAGAAGAATCACATAATAGTGACAGCCTAAGATTTTACTTATCACATCACCAACAAGAAGGTCTGGAGACAAAGACTGACATTTTCAAGCCTGATACGAAGTTAGTTCACATTAGGTAATGACGGAGAATTGTCACATTTTAAGCAGGACCTAGTTAGACCAATTCCTCAGAAGCATACAAAAGGTAGCTCCAATTGCTAGGCATCTATGACACCAAACTGACTTATAGATGAGGAAGATCACCTCCTTTACTGCCTCGTTTCCACCTTCAACTAGTTCTTTCAGTATCTGCGAAGACAAAGAGGCTCGGAAGGGGCTGATCCAACAGATCCACTTCTTTACAGGCAGGTTATTTTTCCTTCTGGTATTATAATTACTTTTATGTTCCCCCTCACAGACATGTTTTACAATGGAAAAGAAAGCAAGAAGAGTAGGAGAACCACACAAGTCTGGCTCTGTTTTGAAGGGCCTTCACACTTTTCCGTTCTAACATGCACTGGAGACAGATTCCAGCTGATCTTGACAATACAGAAAAGAAAAACTGAAACAAATTAACCACATTAAATACTGACAGATCCTCATTTTTTAGTATTTTAAACAATTCTTTTATTAGAATGGCTTTTTCCTCCAAACATTCCCTAAAGTTTTTTTTTTTGGTGTTTTTTTTTTTTTTTAAAAAAAAAGGCACTCATTTTGAGGGATAAATCTGCTATGACTAATGTCACCACCTACAATGACAGCGCAAAACATCCAAACAGTTGAGAGAGGTAAGATAACTTTGGAAAAAAAAAATTAAAAAAATGGAAAAGAAAAAAAGATTCTTGTTTTGTCTTGAAATTGCACAGGCCAAAAACAAGTTCATCAACGCCTGCTGCAGCCCTCCAAGTCCTTGAAGCTAACAGAGAAAACAGTCAAGCCCAGCCCCAAAATAACTGATCTTTTAATCATCACACTTGAAGGAGGGCTAAAAGAGAAACTGGAATTAAGAATGTTGACTGGTGAAAACATCATTTTGAGATATCCTGATTTATAAGCCATTTACTACTGATGCGAAACACTGAACACTGGCACTGTTTCTTCAGTGAAATTGTGTGCAGAAGTTCCATTAACTTGAAATACCTGCCCCTGTGATTATGAGGCACACTAGATACAGCTATTCTGCAGCGAGAAAGTATGAGTTTTGTTATGCACTAGCTTCCAAAACACTGGATAAAAGATTACAGCATCAGATTATTATGAAATTCAATTCACATAACTAAAAATATATAACTTTAATATATACACATATGATATGATTAGTTACAATACATAAAAGAATCAAGTATAACTAATAAACAAAAGTCACTGGAAAATCTAAGGCAGTAAATAATTTGTTTTTTCCACATACCACTGACAAGAAAGCAAGTGGTCATGAAGTACCCTGCAACTCGTTCAGGTTAAAGTTTCTACTGCTCCCTCTTGGCACTTACTTTCACCCTGCTCGTAAAGGGGGGCTGGACTAGGTGATCCACAAAGGCCCTGCCAGCCCGAACCATTCTGCACTTCACTCCGAGCAGCCGATTTTAAGTTCGCATCCCAGCAGCCCCTGTGTGTCTCAGGAGTCAGTTTTAGTGGTGCTGCTCTCCAGGGATGGAATAACTGAATCACCCAGACAACCCACCCCTGGAGCGCTGTTCTCACCTCGTGCCAACTTTTCCAAAAGGAAAGAGCGTTCACTGATACCTGGACTAGCCTAAGTGATGAGGGCTGCACCAGGGCCATGCACTGAAGACTGCGCTGGTGCAGCCCAAAAGAGACAGATTACACCAGGAATATTTTTATTTTGCACACTGCAATAAAGGAGGTGCTTTGCGGCAGGCCACCCCAAAAGCGGGGGCAGGAATCAGCCACGCTCACAGGCTCAGATTTTCTCACCCCCAGCACAAGCGACAGGTATGCAGCTACAGCGGGGAGGGGGTGATGGAGCATCAGGCACATGGGAAGCTTTTCCTAATCATGGGAAGCAGCAGTAAAGGCTTTTCCTTGTCAAGTCATCACACAGGAGAAGCAAAAGATTCTTGTTCCTGGCACAGACAGTCTACTAAGCATCCAGTACCCCCTTCCTCCCCAGTCCTATTACAGACTCTCGCACTTTATGGACTTGTTTCCTAAAATAAAAGTAATAACACTTGAAGTCCTTGCTGACAGGCACCTCAAATATTTTTTCAGACTTGGGTGGGGTAAAAAGAAAGGATTATATGGTTCAATTTGACAAGTAATTCTTACCCTAAAAGAAGTCCTTTCATGTGCAGCGTTTGACAAACAAATTTAGTTACAGTATTAATATTTAAAAGGAAGTATTCTCAGCTCAGCGCTGAAAGCATCTGAAGGTTCAAGCTTCATGATTTATTCAAAAAAGGGAAATCTAAAAAGGGCAGGAATGTATTTTCATTGCAAACAGCTGCTCTTAAGGCTATTGAAATAAAATGTACTATGATGCAGAACATGACATATCATTAACTCAGATTTCAATAGTAAAGACCTAATTAATGGTATAATTGTAAGAAAGGAAAACATTTATTTTATTCCTTGGTTGAAAGATAAGATGGCAATCTTTCAGAATCAGTCCATTCTACTCAGACATAATGAACAGAAGTCCGTTCTATTGAAAAGAAAAAATGCCATTATGTACAGAACATAAAATCAGAAGAACAACAATACAAAGTTTTGTCTAAGACCTATTCAAATAAAAGTACAAAAAGGAATAGCTAGATGACTTGGTTTATTGTTTCTAAATAAAAACTTGGGAAAAATTAAAAGGCAAGTAATTGAGGGAAGAAGACTGATTTAATGTCTCAGTTTCAAAAAGTAGCTTCTACTTTATTTCACTCCTGTCTCACCTCAAGAGAATTCAAATTTCTGCAGAAGTTCTATTTGTTTTGTGTTTTTTTTTTTTCATTTATTTAACCTAATCTAACCTGAATATGTCTACTTTACACTGCTTTAGGAATGGAAGTGAGGTAAGAAATTAATGATTTGCTGCAATATGAAAATCTTTGAAAAGACAATACTCCATATGCAAAGATAAAAATTTAAGAACCTTAAGATTATCATTTCCACACCTGAATTCATCTTTTTTTTTTTTTAATAAATACATCTTAAGGTGTATGTATTAACATGAAACATAAGGTTACATTCTAAATTACTGGCTCACATTTCTTAACGTCCGTACACACAGGAATTATGTTAGTAATTATTTTGACATATTGTACAATTACATTCATCTGAATATATCTGTGCCAAGACATCTTTAATAAGGAATTAACTGCAAAGTAATTAAGAAATCAGATATTTTTCTTAAGATCGCCAAGAACGACGAAGTGCCTCAATTAAAGGTAAGTATGCCTTAAAAATGAATTTAAAGTACCATGTAAAACAAGGAAAAAAGTATGGCTTCCTCATGCAAAAACTTCACTAAATTAATAGCACCACTCATGCTGTTAACTCCATTATTGTAAACAATAGCTCCTAGGGAAGATTTGCACTAGATACATGAAGACACACAGAAATATTTTTCTGCAGTTTCTACAGAAGTATCTCCCCCACTCCTGAAATTCAGTGATCCTTTTTAGAGTTAAAAGAGTCTTGCTGAAACTTTTTGTGAGTGTTTTCCTTCCACTCTGGTAGAAAAGTAGCTATATGACTATAACCTATCTAAACACCACCTACAATTGGGTCCCTATAGGGGACCTGTATTGTTATGTTAAAGAATAAAATCTTTGGAATGAAAGAGATGAAAATCTATAGAAGATTTAAATAACAAAGCTGGTTTTACATCTTTACTCTCAGAGTATAAACCTAATCTTGTCTTGAGGCAATCTTCTCTTCAGAAGAAATTCTGACAAATATACTTGATTGACACACACTATGCTTAAAATGTTCAGCTACTTTGACTTTTTTTTTTTGGTATTTAAATAAAAATAAAAATAACTCCAATAAAACTGGAGTTATTGCAGCTACTAATAGAGTTGAAATTGTTTTTAGCCTACCTTCTCCACAGAAAGGCCTACAGGTTTATTCACCCAAAGCAGACTACATGCTACAGCTCTGTATTGAAACCATCCAAGCTAGAGTCTAGGAAGGACAGCCAAAACCCCCAGTGTGTAGCCTGTACGCAGCAAGTGTGTACTGTGTGTGCAACACACAATATCAACTCTCACAACAACTCAAACCCTGCACACTCGTGTACATGGTGCTTTTCCCGTTATATAAATGGCCACATTTACTTACATTGACTTTTTAACATTTTAAACTTTATTCCTTCCCTAGTAAACAGCACTTCATGGAGAACCGGCAATTTTTTTTTGTTTTAGATTTTTTCTTTTTTTTTTTTTTTGATACAATATTGCTTTTTTAAGAAAACAATTTTAACTAAAAATAACAAAATTACCATATTTCCCTATCACAGGGACAAATCCCTGTCTTTGAAGTTGCAGGCATTGCTAAGATCAAGAGCAAAATCTTGACTTTCTCCATTCATTATTTCAGTTGAGTTTTTTTTTATTTTTTCCTAATTTGTCTTTATGTTGTGAACACACACACCCCAAGTGTGTGAGTCAAAACTCAAACTGCTTCAAATGGAGAACAAGGTTGTCCCCCCAGAAACATGAATTTAAAAGGTCTGAGCAGCTCAACCCCCAGCTCTGGTCCAGGGGAAGCAACCGGACCAAAATGCCCAGTCTCTACAAGTTGGGGGAAACGGCATTTGCCCCGCGAGTCAGGCCTGCAAGCATCTTCCTCCCTAATACTGAATGTGGTCTAGTTTTTGAAGCTATCAAGATATTGTAAAATATGGCTTTGAGAAGAAAAATCCTTCACATCTTAGATCCTATCAAATCTTTATAGCTTTAAAATTCTGATATAGCTTTTGATAATAATACCCATCTCGTAGCAATTTTCATCAACACATTTCAAAAGCTTCTCCAAAGAGCAGCAAACCTCTGCTCCCATTTTGCATGTGGCAAATCAGACCTACAGAAAAGCGAAGCGAAATGCTGTGGTCAGGAGCAGAGCCCCGTATCTCGAGACCACGCTGCCTCTGCACGACGAAATGTAGGAACGCTTCCTCTCCAAAAAGCTACCAAATACAGACAGACTCCCCGGAGCACATGGACAAGGAAGGTGCACATCTCACATCTCCACGTTTCTGACACGGGTGACGAGGGAAACACATGTCACATCTTGGGTTACAGATTGCATGCTGCATTTTCAAACACCACATCTAGCAAGCAGTGGATAAAACCTTCAAACTATCAGCACTAGAGCAAAAATAATGTTTTGAAGTCTATTGATTTCCTTTTTGGCAGATGAAGACTGACAACACGCAACCGCGCAGGCCTTCAGCTCGTATCGTCAAGGCACGGTTGGCCCTTGCTTCTCCCGTGGGCATCCGTCCCAGTCTTACCTGGTAGATATCAGAAAGGCTGCTGCTTCCCGAATCACTAGTGATGCTACATCCTGAGTGACTCGATGAAACGTGGGTCACCTGTGGGTGGAGACTGTCAGTAAGGTGCAGCTTTGTGAAATCTGCAGGAAGCTATAGATGGAGCAGAAAAAGCATCATTACAATTTGAGGTAGATACACAGCAAAAGGACTTTAAATCATTCATGTCCCACTTTACTCCCTGCCAGCACCAACTGCTTTAAGGAAACCACTGGGGATCGTGAACACAGCTCGCAAGTTGGAGACTTGCAGCGTTTTTTAATTCATTCAGAGGTCAGCAAAATACCACCAAGTGCTGCAAGTATTCTAGGAGATGCTAAAATACATAGCTAAGGGCAAAGAAACAATTAAGCAACAGCCCTAATGACCAAACTCTTTAGTATCTTGCTATGGGGCTTAGATGGAACTAATAGTGGAATCTTATACTAGCGCCAACATCAGAACAAAACACAAAACCCTATGACAGACCGCTCTGCCTTTGGCTAACTCCTTAGCTTCTTCAGCTCATCAAGTACATTATAGACAAGGAAATTCCAAGGCACTGAACTGCCTTGGAGCCAAAGAATGTGACGGCAAAGTGGGACCCTCAGAAAACTGACGTGACAGCAAAGAGCTGCCAGCCTGACACATGTTTGCTCACGTGTGTTGCCGAAACCTGAAAGGGGGTGCTCCATCCAGCCCCCACCAAAATCTGCGACGCGTATTTACTCCTTACGCACACAGCTCCCACGAGAATTCGCGAGAACCGTAAACATCAGACTGTAGAAAGTTACTTTTCTGAAGGAAAATACTTAACGTTTGACCAAGTATTTAAAAGCATGTTTCAAGAACAAAAGCAGTTGTTCTTGTTCATCTCCCCCAAAAGCTTTCAAGCTATCGTTAGTCAATAGTAGTTTGGTCGGTATAGTAGGTTAAGAGAACGCCCATGGGCAAGAAGGCGCTTCAGAAAACAGGTACCTGCTACAGCTAAAGGTGCTGAGTCATCTTGCTGCTTTTTGCCTGGTTTTGGTCTGGGCTTATGGAACGCACCTTGCCTGAACCTTGGCTTTAGGAGCTGGGATGGAAGCAGACACACTGCAAACCTCATCTTACCCAGACCCACTGCCTTGAGTTTGGAGGATTTGCTCTGTTTTTTTTTTTCCTGAAGGAGGGTCTAAACCCAGGAAGCAGCCACTACCAGCTCCAAAGGGCTTCCAAGAGCCCAGAGCTGTATTTGATTTTCATATGCTAATCAACAACACATGGGTAATACTCTAATACAGACAGCCCTGGATGATGCCTCCAGAAAAAAAAAAAAAAAACTTGTTCACCACTACTGTTTATAAACCCGAGAAAATATGGTAAAACAAAATGTATCAACGTATCACTTATATCCGTTTGCTCTGCTGCATCCCTTTTTCACCCACAGATTGCATTCAGCGTGATACTGAAGATTATTTACTGATAATCAGGCCATTGCTTTCATTTTTGACCATGACTCAGACCACTCTGCAATTAAACATGCATTCCCTAGGCAGAATGCATGGGAAGTGAATCCACTGTTTTTCCTACATGACACATGAACACGTCATAGACTCTTCTAAGTACAACAGCCTCCTAGAATTAAAGTAGTCCAGGTTTACTTCTAAGTGGAAAACCAAGGTATTATTTTAACATACATGCACAAACCACATTAGATCCACAGATCTAAAGAAAAATCATCAAAAAAAGTGATGTATCGAGAGTTCTATTTTTTTATAAAGCAGTAACTATTTCAATCACTAATAAAGAGCAGCTCCAGAGGGGAGCAAATGTCAGCTCAGCTTGAGCTCTGCCAAACACACTACTTTTGCATAATGTCTTTCAAACACATCAGTAACAACTGCATTTATTCCATCAGTGCAATCACAATTCTTAAAAACCTTACTCCAAAGCAAACCCAGGCAGCGAGACAAAACTTAAATCAAGATATCTTTAATACACTTGGAAATGTTTTAAATGAACAGCCAAGCATTTCAGTTCTGTTATTACGCAGGCAGCAGGAAAAAGGCACAAGATTCCACAAAAACTGGTAAACTGCAACGCAGTCGAAATAAACCTTGTGAATATTTAGGAGGTTGCAAAAACTCAACTCTGCGCATGGTGGTCACCCATTTTGCAGCAGTTCCCGAAGTCCCAAAGTGTCTGGATGGGCCAAGCGGTGAGAGGTGCTGACAAGGAGCAGCCTTCGCGCTCGGGCAGCCCCCCGGTCACTTTGCTGCCCGTCAAGCAGGACCACGGGCTGGCATGAAGGGTGTGCGCGGAGGCCGCGCAGCCGCGCGCAGGGACGCGGGGAAGCCGCGTGCACTGCTAAAAACCAAAGCACCCAGCTAAACCGTGAGCTCAGCCGAAGGCACACGCGAGGAACAAGGACACTGACAGCTTAGTCGTTAACAACTGGTAACTTCAGCATGGCAGATATTCTTCTTGTGCAACTAAACATGATTCATTGATTTATTTATTGCACTCTGTATTTCTATCCCACTAGCCCTTTCATTCAACCGTTTAGTACTGTAGTACTCCTGTGATACTAACTTTAGCAGTTAGTACCACAGGAGAAATAAAGGTTTTCTTGTAAGGTTTTAAACTGAGTCCAGCCTATCTACAATGCAAGTTTTGTCCTCCCAAGCATGTGACAATATAAGAAAAACTAAGTACAGAGTGTTTCCCTCAATAACATCAGCTATAGAATGCTGAAGACAGCACAAACAGCCTCACTTCTTGTTTTGTATTTTCATTAAGCAATGGCTAGTTTTAAGAAGCCATTCAAAGAAATAAGAAAAAAAAAAAGCAACTTTTAGACAACAAACACCTATTTTCTGTGACAACACCAAGCACTAAAGTGCAGATTTGTGGAGGCAGCCACTGCGTTTCTTAGCTGTGTTACTGAACACTTGTGGTCACAGCACCAGAATGAACCAGTCGATGGAATAAAAACGAAGCAGGCTAATTTGGAAAAATAAATGCGTGACTCATTCTTAAGCAAATGCCGTTTCAAAATATATAACATGTACACGGTATTAATTAATTAAGAGTCAGATAACAGTGCCGTTAGCTGCTATTTCCAGAAAAAACTTATAAGTGAGAAACACTTAGGCTCTGAATGGAGAGATCTCATCAAGCTTAACAGAACAACGACAACAAAAAAATCCAAATTTTTAATTCAAAGCATGAACTAATGAAATGCTTAATGCCAAAGATCTAACCTTCATTTGACAGAAGTCAAAACGGTATTTTATACTCTGGTGCATAGCTCTTAATACGGGTGCCTGCATACACACTTAAAAGAGTTTATACACACACATTTATATATACACATGTGTATGTGCAGGTGCCTTTAATGTGTATATATTCACACGCACACACACACACATATATATATATATATGCACAAAATTACACAAACCCACTGAGGACTCCATGACTTTTCTCACTGAAAACAATTAAACAAAACCAAACAATTATGGGAAACTGTCTTAAGGGCAGAAGGTTATCTCCATTTTGAAACATGCAATATCTTAAAAGGTATCCTCAATCTTCTTATCTTAAAGCAGCATTTTATTACTTCCACCCTCGAGGTGAGTCATCACTCACAGGCGTGCAGCAAAGCTAACAATTACTTTGTTCTGAATAGGGGTCTCCTATTTTAGGAACATCATGATTTTCTCCTCCTCTACAGCGAGCCTCTCTGCATAACAAAAGGCCCTGAACAGAGGCTGCTTCTGGGTTTATGTCGGGCTCCTGCTCCTCCCCAGCCTCTGCGCCAAACGCGTGAACTCCACAGCTTGCATCTTGCTCCAACTCTTGGAGGGACTGGGCTCATTTTACTCAGACAGCAGTAAAAATAAATACATA
>VZSV01000028.1:2001790-2017474 GCA_013398735.1 Nothocercus julius | reverse complement strand
TGAAAGTCTTCATAAATATATAGTAAGAAATTTAAATCTTTATGCTTTCACAAATAAATTCTTTTCATATCTAAAAACAAGTACAAATGTTGTAACAAGAAAAAAAGTGTCCCGTCTCTGAATATAATTTTAACAGAATATCTGAGTAGTTCTGCTTAAGGAGCTCCAGTAGAGCACTCATGTCTGAGCAGCCACATCATTAAACATTTCCTAAGCAAGGTCTTCCACTGAAGGCTGCTGAGCGCTTTAGGAAGGATTTATAAAAGCTGCAGAGCAACTGCAGTACCTCAGCTGAAATACGGAATTTAAGAAACTGGGGCGTAACATTCAATTAAGCAATTCCTGCTGCATGACCCTACAGGTAACTGGGTACCACCCAGGTGTGCCAGACACCACAGAGAACTCCGACCATCAACCTTCTGAAGGGGCTTCCCCTTTTTTGAAATTAAATAGCAGAAAGGAGCAGGCACTAATTCTTCAGCTTCATTCATTCCATGATTATTCTGTAGCATCTCTTTAATAATAAAAGAGCACAATAAAAACATTTCAATATTAGTATCACTTTAAATCTTTTATAGAAGATGCACTTAGCCCCCAAAACTCTAAATAAATCAGTTAAAACACATTCTTTTTGGCATTCTGCATCTTTTACTACAGGGAAAGCAAGAGTAGCCACAGAATGAAGGACTAGACTACTGACTCTCTAATTTTCTTCCCCATTACAATAAAGACACAAAATCTAATTCGTAATTTTATTGCAACGGAATGGCCTACATTACAAAACAGTATTCTTCAGTTTCTATCAGTTCATCAGTTATTTTTATATTTTATGTAAATATTTATTTTTATATTAAAAGTCTGCAAAGCTTCTGAATTCTAATGATATGTCCAGATTTACCATATTTAATGACATATCCTGAGAAAAGGAAAAAACATCTGTAACAATGGTGAGTATTCTCCAACTTGCTATTTAACCATAATTCTTTCACTAACCAACAGAGACACTAAGGTGAACATTATTTTTACAGTTCAGTGATTTAAAATGCAGCAGTCAATACAAGTAATTACAGAATAATAAAGTAATTTCTATCGATTTTGTCTTTAGACATGATGCAGGCTGACATGTCCACTGTAGAGTTAAATTCAAAATAAGTTTAAGTTAGGCACAATTCCAATTAGGATGCAATTCCCATGGAAGCTTGGTTTCCTTATACTCAGGGCTGGGATGGAGAAAGTTGTTGGAAGCATGTGTGTATTTTCTCTGAAAAATTCAGACAGAAGAGTTAAGTGCTTCAGACATGAAATGAAACCCTCTGGCTTTTGAATTATGCATTTTGTATGATTCACTTAACACAAGGGCACACAAAATATATGTAGTATTTTGAATCTATTTTCTTAATCAGACATCTTTACATGAAAAAAGTGGCTTGAAGTTCACACAGACCCATCTTGAGAACACTTTATGACTCCAGAGGATAAGACAAGGCACAACCCGTGTTCTGAAAATATTCTGTGTTCTATTGCTATTTGGAAAAAAAAAAAAAAAAAAGGACTCATTTTCAGACAGGTTTCCAGACGGGCTCTACGTACTTTCCTGCGCTGCTGCTTTGCTGTAGGAAGTCCCTCCATGAAACTGTCCGGAAGCTGAAGCTAACGACACGCGACCGCGAGCAGGGAGGGAGGGGGAGACGACGAGCGGTCGACCCCGCGAGCACCTACTGCGCTCAACACAGCCACCCTGGCCTTGGAAGTCCATGGACTTCCACACGGGAACGGTGCTGCTGAAATGTCCAGCGCCCCGGGGAGCGGGAGCGAAGCTCTGCTGGGCCACGGGGCCGGGCACCTGGCACCCACGCACCCCTTTCCCCGTTCAACTCAAATACCTCACCCCAGGGAGCACCAGATCGCTTTTTCCTTCAATAGCGTTTCTACCATGGACTCGACTCGGTAGATCGTGCATAAATATTATTCCTGTAGCAAAAATGAATGTTGATTTATTGGCAACAACTCGTGAATGTCATAAAAAAAAATAAAAAATAAAAATAGCAGCATACAAGTCTTTCTAATGACTGTGAAGCAAGAATGCAAAAGAAAAAACGCATGATGTATTCATCAACTTAAACCAAATTAAACTGAGGACTGAGGCTCACCTCTGTGAAATTCCGAATACAAACCATTATAATTACTTGGCACAAACAGCAACAATTCTGCAACATCAGAGTAACTTTACTCAGAAAAGGCTTGCAGTCAGAAAATGACTGCTAAAACACTTGACCACAAAGGATAGGAATCCGTGCACGTTTTGAAGTTGCAACAATTCTGCTCTAATGAGACCTAGAGATCAAAGCAAAGAGTCTATTCTGGGACTGTTTTGACTGTGGATATATATTTCAGACCAGACAATTTTTTATCAAGTTACCCAACTGTATGGGGAAACATTAGCTACTGTCATCTCTCAAAATCGTCCAAGAATTAATTTCCCGAGAGAGAAGACACATAAGTCACGATACCTAACCTAGCACTAACAACAAAATGATGCTGCATTTGATGCAGAGAACACTACTGCTCGCACACTGTAGGGGTATATTTTTTTCAGTCTTTATGAACTAAAAGCTCTACATGCCTTCAGAGAAAAGCCACCTGCATCTTTACATTAATTGCTACAACAGCCAAATGCTCCCAATGCTCTCCAAACCGCAGCAAGCACAGGAACCGGTGCAACAGCAGCGCGGCAGTTGAGAACGCAGGAAGGCACAGGCAAAACTGCCTTTGGCCAGGTTTTCCCTGGCGGGACCGCACGGAGCAATCCCGAACTCCTCGGCCTGTCACACGCAGTGTGTGATAGGAAGGAGGAAGAACTCAGTAACAAACTTGGCTTCTGTCCCACACACTGAGCATTTACCCCCAACGACATAAAGGCAAAAAGGCTCAAGAGCACTTCAGGTGCGCTTGGGGATACAGGAGATGATCATTCATCCAACACCATGCTGCGGAATATGTTAAATAACGGAGCAGACCCTCAGAACTACCTTTGCAGACTTATTTTAGCATTCCAACAAGTGGACATACTAGGGAGCAACAGCAGCAGCACAAATGAATGAGCAGCATTGGCTCTTGGGGGGGCACATTTTATATGCAGCCTTAATGCTCTATATTCTGCATTAAAAAGCATCTGGTCCAAATGTAGTACAGCTACCCTGGACACACTCTAAATGTAAAAAGACCTACGATATATTTCAGTTCTAAGCGCTGAACCTTCAGCAGAGCTTTCTCCCACCACGTGTTGCATTTTTTTTCACACTCCACATATTGCAGTCCATGCTTTGAGCCCTCTACTCAACAAACCAAACCTGCAAAGTTTTTCAAAACTGCCTGGGGCATCTCAGTTTTGAACTGCAGTTGCTTAACCAGGACTACGTCATCTTCACACTGGGCTAATGCACTAAACTTTTCTTACAACGACCATTTTGGCAATTGGTGAACATGACATGACAACTACTTACAAGGAAATAATTTTTTTTTTTTTCCTAAGGAAAATATAAATGTCGTCATTGGAGCTTTAACTAAAATGCCAACTTTGCTTTACAGCATCGAGGTATAGTTCACGAGATCTTTTTCTAATAAAATAATTTTGCTTTTCAGTTACTACAATGATTGGAGAGGCACATGTCTAATTCTTCCACTAATGACTGAATCCAAATAAGAAATCATGTCCTGACTACTGTAGTTTTCTATGTGTTTGCTCTAGACTATTGATTTCTGCAGTTTTGTTTAGCCCATTAAACAAAACGCCTGAACTGCAATACTGACAGACACACATATCTTCATGCACAAGTGGAGAGCAAAGCACCTGCTCAATCTTGTTTTTAAAAACATTCTGACTGCAGTATTTTTTTTTTAATATAAAACAAGAATGTGTATTACACCTTAATCATCATTTGAGTTGTTTTGCTCAATTACTGGGGATGTTCCTAACTTCATAATACACAGCCTTTCAAAACAATGATTACAAAACAAAATTAAGAATTTGAGGTAAAAAAAGAAAAAGGTAGGGGGGTGGTGGAAGAAAACTGAAGAAAGCAAATCTACAGAGAAAGACCTCAGTGGACACTGACAGCAGCACTTCAGGTCTCAGCTATATCTGGAATAATAAAGTNATGTCAAAGCTTGGAAAAATTACTTCTGAGATTGATTTACAAAAAGTAAAAAGAAAGTTCCATAGTTGCGTTATGAAGAAATGTATCCTAAAAGAATGTCTCACTTTTGCTGGATAATGTAAAAATAGCACAAGATTCACTCAAAATATTTAAGTGACAAGCATTTCCTTTTATACATTGCTAATGCAGCAAAAACCTTAAAATAGAAAATGTTTACCTTGTCTGTGAATTTTTTTAATGCTGTACTAATATATCTTCTATCCAAACAGCTTTATCATTATGAGTTTTTAAATCACAACAGCACCCATGCCACAGCAACATAATGGAACTGAATGCTAGGGCAATTTTACTGCTAGGGCAGTTTTACTTACTGTGTTATTTGCATTTGGCCTCAAATAGCAGCCACATTTTTATAACAATTTGCACTATCAGGTACTCCTAAAACCCCCAGAGTTTCTATTCTACCTCACAGACCAAAGAGCCACCCTCTTTAAACTGCTACGAACATCACCTAATGTTTCCTAATGGCCACAGCAACATATTCACGAGATACTAGTTTCCCAACTTTCTCCAAAGACAAAGCAAAACAAAACGCCCTATATGTGGGTGCCCCCTAAAAACAGATTTACAAGCAAGGAGATGCCTTCAATTGAAGTGCCATGTTATTCTGCTTAAAGCCAGACATCAAGCATGGTTTCCACAAGTGCATTTATTGGGGCCTGGGTGGGTGCGCGCACACACACACACACACACACACACACACACACACACACACAAGTAACCTGGTTAAACTCCTGCAGCGTGGAGCGCTCCAGCCAAGACTTTCCTTCCATAAAAGCAGCAGAGCTTTTAGCCATCTCCTGCATTAATCACATTATCTCTGCATACTTAATGGAGCAAAAAGTTGGATCACCAGAGCCCCAGTAAACCAAAAATCCTATTACTGCAACCCAGGTTTTCCTAAATTTTCTTGTTCCCCGGGTACCGCCAGCGCGGAGGGCAGTGATGCACAACACGAAGGGAAGTGGCAGGTGTAGGAGCGACACTTCAGTGTCTGAACAGCCTCTGCCTCCGACAGGAGAGAGGCAGATAACTAGATTTTCCTTTTACTCCTGCTGACGCGCATATCCCTGCTTGTGAAACCGGTCTTTACTATTCAGGTACTTTGGAATGCCAGCTGTATTCAGGGACCCTAAAAACTCGCTGCTCAACTGAAATAGCCAAAATCCTTGGCTCTCAAGTCCAAGAAATCTCATGGGTCCTCACAAAGCTAGAAAAAATGTTGGTGGCTAAAAATATACTCATGGAACTGGGCGAGACTGAACAGGACAGAAAACCCTAGAGTCAGATGATGGAAAATACTCTTAGAAATTGTACACGAATGAGCAAGGAGAAGTACTCATAGCAACCAGAGTTTTACAGTTATTAACAGAAATTAACACTCCGTCTCCATTTTATTTTGCTTTTTATTCTGCTCTTGCAGTTGTGAACAGCTTTGCTTTAAGGGAAATTAGTACTAGCCTTCTCTGCTGCTATTAAAAAAAATAAAATTTCTAGACACAGAGGCAATTATTCACATTGCAAATCCACAATGCAAACAATGTAAGTGTGTGCATTTTCCTTCTCCTCTTGCCACTGTAATTAGAAGTGAAGACCACAGGGCCAGAGAGAGGAAGTAGATCCTTCTGTATTATTTAAGGATATCACAAACAAAAGACATTATATTCTACTTCTTATCGAAATACCAAAAACTGTATCTCCTAATGAATCAATCAGTGATGTCAGATGGACATCAGGCTGGGGAGAGACATCCAAGTCTGACATGCAGCTATTTCCTTAACAATCTGCAACAGCAGAGACATAAGGTTTGCCAAGTATTTGGAAGATTTTTTTCATAGGTAGTTGTCAGGAGTAAATTAAGATTTGGAGGTTAAGCTCTACCCTGGATCAGGGAAGAAGAAGAGATAGATAGTCCACAATATCACTTTAACTATCTTTAGCTGTTATGTACAAGATAAATAAATAAAAAGAGCTCCAAAAGTATAGTTGGACTAAAAGGGGACCAGTGACTGTGGCTTTGCAAACACTAGGTTATAACTAAACTCAAAACTAAAAAGCCCCACAAGTAGGCTTAGTTTCCCCACAATTCTGAACAAGGATCCCCTTTCAAACGCAGCCACATTTGCCCGGTTTCCAGGTGCAGTGCCTCCCCATCCTGCTTCTAAGCCATCCATCAGACAGCCAATATCCAGTTCCAGCAGCAATTCCAGTTCTGCAGCCTCACCGTGTCTGGCCAAGCTGTCCCATGAGCCACAAGGGACCTTCCCAACATTTATGCAACTCCTGCAGCACTCAGCAGGTCGGCAGGCACGTGGCTCAGAGGAATTTGGGAACATTTCCACTAAGAAATGCGTCCTAAGAACACCACCCAGCTCGTGTGCTCTTGGCTCCACAGGCGTAAGAGCGTCACAGAACAGTGCGAGCCTATTTTTAACTTTAAAGCAAGCCAACATGACTAAACACACAAAGGGAGCAGGGTTACAAAACAGTGTGATGTCATTTGTGTAAAGGCCTTCTTCAGAGGGAGGGGGGAAAAAAAGGGCTTCACAAGCTGTAATCTGTTTCTCTTGCTTGCAAAGTCACAGTTTGGAATCAAGCTATATACTAATAAATCCTACTCAGTCAGTGTGTCCAGATGAACCGGTGCACAGCACCTAGTCCTGCAAGAAAACACGCTGACAGGCTTCAGACTGATAAAAAGAGGCAATACTTATAGACTGAGAGAAATATCAGGTGGAGGAACTTAAGCACTGCTTATTACCTCGTTTTACAGCTGGACTCTTTCCTGGCTGTCCGTAAACCTGGTCTGAAGACCAGGAAGGTCCATTGCAAGCAGCAGGCCCTGACGCTACCAAGCAGAAACGCGGGTAACGGGGCAGTGTCGACTGCCTCTCCTCGATGCTCGAGATCACCTGCTCACCCTGCAAAGGCACAAGCCTTACCTAATGGTTGCCACCCCTTTTTGTCAACTTATTGACAGAAGTTCAGTGCAGACATAGCGTAATGTTTGAGACATTTTTTGCGTCTTAACTCATGGTGCTGCTTTCTCCCACTTTGTGTCTCTAAGCCAGCTGCTGCTCAAGTCACAAAGCCTGGGCTGAAAGAAAAGGCTGGTGTTAAATCCATCTTGCTTCTCCTTCAGTTTGGGCACCTGGATCGCCATTGCCACCACAGGCAGCAGAGAGTACGGAGGCTTCATATATTGCTCAGGGAGTGTCTCAAGCACCTTCACACTAAAGGTGTAATTCTGTCAAATAATTCAGACCTTTCTGTTGCCTTTTTTATCTACTAACTATGCTGAAACACATCAAAACGTATAAAGGGAAACCAGAACGATACCCTAAATGAAAATAAGGGCATTCCCACACTCCCATCCGCTTGGCCCTAGCAGAGGGTTCCATGAAGCCCAGAAAACTTTGAAATGGACCAAAATATTGGATGTCTTTTCAAGGCGATTCACGTAGGCTCTGGTGTTAATGGCATAGTACAGGAGAGACAGCAGCTCTGACTGCCTGTAACCCAGGACTCGGGGAAGGCTAGAGAGCTAGCCAGTCTAATCAGACTTGCTCATTAAATCTAGCAGAGTCCTTTCCATTTAGAGAGATCCTCTTCCTCTTTTTATGCAAGCAGAACTAAACATTCTACGACTCTCTGTTCCAGCAGCTGCGATGGAGAACCTTTAGACAAAATGATTTCCCATGTTCCTATGCTTTTTAGCATTTTGACTGATCAAATGATAGTTTAGACCAGGTTAGAGTTAACCAAAAGGAGCAGACTTGCTCCACAACAGCAAGCTCCACACTTGCAGTGAAAGGAGCCCAAAATCACAGGCTGGACCCATATTCTTGCATATCACCACAGTACTGTGGTCTAATGCCACCTACCCAAATTCCATCTTAGCTTTATCCTCCAGTTATTTCATCACATGTAATGGTTGTGATCCTGTGTCTTTTCCAGTCCAAAATTCAGACAACAGCTCATCTACAAGCCAAACTCTCAGCTGGATCAGAGACTAAATAATAGCTCTATTTCTGCTAGTACTAAGTTAATATTAGACTGTTTACTTTCAGCATTCACCCCGCTATAAGCACTGCAATCTGTTGTCCTTCATCTGCCCTTTTCACATCCTCATGCAAACACTGAATAAATGACAACTTCCCTATAAATTCTAACTCTTGGGCTTAGCGCCGACTTTATTAACAACGCTCCGAGAGCACTGAGCAACAGTCAGAGACCCCTTCAGGTAATTTTGTTCTCCTGTGGCTCTCACAGCTGAATCAACAGCATCTCAAAAATCAGCAGCAGAAAAGGCTGCTGACACGCTAAGCAAATCTGGAAGAGCTGCTGACCAGCCCTAACCCTGGGCAGCTTACAAGTGAAGTGATGGTTTGGGAACCAGCTGGACGATTTAAGCATCCAAGGTTTAGAATCCTAAAAAATCTGCAGGTCTGCATAAATCAATCGAGGCTTTTCTGGCGCTGTAGCTGGCAGGAACCTTCAAATACAATACTGAAAACGAGATGTGTTGGTACAACATTCTTTGGTCAGGAATAAATCTTGAAGCATTAATTTCCCATTTTCCTCTAATCCTTAACATGGACTTTACTCCTGGCGTTGTCTTTGTAGTCAGTAGTGTGCTCTGCTGGCAATAAGGAATACTGGAAATGCTCCTTCAGTGTTACCCTTATATGCATAATCTTAAAATACCTCCTTACCACTATTTGTTTGCTTTAAACAGTATTACTTCTGAAATAATAATTCTAAATTTAGACCAGTAGAAATACATCAAAAGTGATAAGGGAACAGCATAGCTAACAGTGTAGCTATATATTAACATTTACAACTAAGAGATCAGAAAGCTAAAATGACCATCAGAGATGCTGATATCCTGAGAAACCTCGTATTTATTCCAGCCTGATAAAATCAGAGCAGAGTGCATTCATGAATGGTTTAGGAAAATTAGCTTAGCTTTTCAAACATCAAGAATGTTGTTAAGGACTAATTTGTAGCAATTTAAAGCCTAGAACACACCAAGGAATAAGACTCATTTAAGATAACATAGTTGAAGAAAATTAAACTTTAAATAGACTAAAAAATTATACTATGAGTTTCCAGCATCAAAAATATCTATCACCCCAGAGCTGATGATCTGAACACAGTTTCAATGTTTATCCAATTCCAGTTCACAAATTAGAAATCACAGTTTCCTAATGCACAGATTAGGAAACTATGTGCCATTATCTTTTGGCACAAATCACGCAGAATCACAGAACGGTCGGGGTTGGAAGGGACCTCTAGGGATCATCTGTAATCATTTCATTGACTCTGCAGACAACCTGGATGTCTAGCAAGCATGGAAGTATTCTCCAGATGAACTCCAGGTCAGCAGAGCAGCAGAGAAAGGGGACATGTCCCCTCACCCTGCACGATGGAGCATCACCGGCAGCAGCACTAGTGGTGATTACCACAACAACAGCCCACAGGACTGGCAGCAGCTTTTGGCCCTCTAACAAGCTGCCCATTTCCTGCATATCACTATGGGAGAATCTCTGCCTTAAATAATTAGAAATTACGGTCCAAAAAAACAAATTTACTTAATCTTGCTGCGGTATTTTTACAGGTCTATTTACCACCTTGTTAAAGACAACGTGGGACACCTGGAAGTGGTCGAGCAGAAGCACCAAAAGCACCTCTGGAAAAGCCCCGACTAAGCATTTTGTGAGGAAGTGCAAATAGGCTGCAGATGGAAGAAGGAACTTGCTATGATACTGAGGCAGGGATTTCCTCAGCTCACTACGCTCGCTTCTGCCTGCTATGAACTTTGCATTACTCCAAGAGCTCACTGTAAACTCCCTGATATTTTCAACCTACACTATTTTGCACAACACATTCCATTATAACCTGTTTTTTTTTTTTTTTTGAGCTTCTATTAATGCTTTGTCTTTATTAACTTGCAGAATCAGGAACATTAAAGGCTTTAATTTTTTTGTCTGTGTGTTTGCTCATTTTGGGGGATAAGGGTTTTGCATTTTTAGCTGGATTTTCAGCATGCCTGAAGATCAGGCAAGAGTGTCTCCAGCTTAGTGATGATACATAGTTAGCTGGGTGGCCTCAAAGAGCATATCAAAAAAAACTGACTTTATTCTTTTCAGGTTCACAGCTGTGTTCTGTCTATAAATCACACATTTCAGTGTATACCATCATAAATGCAATCACTTTGTAAGCACACTGATACTACCATCAGATTTGGTCACTTTGGAATGTAAACTAGAATTGGCAATGCTGATTATATTTTTTTGCCAAATCTCATTATGAGGCCTGAATTCTTCTACTAGCTTATAAACTCTAAGCTAACTTCTAAATAAATACCTACTATGATGTTTTCTACACCAGGCATCCACACTGGCCTGAAAAAAAAAATTCGCTTTTTCTTAAGAAGAAGGTAGAACAAAACAAATTGGGCACACAATTATGCATGCACACAAACACACATATGGTGGTTTTCCTCTTCCAGCTCTACGATCCCCAGGTTTTGAAGCAGTAGCAAGAAAGATGCAGGACATCATCTAGGTGCCAAAGATGCCCTCACTGCCATCTCTATGGGTCACTAATGCGTTCACTGCCGCTCCTGTGAAATGACCCAAATTTTGCCAATTGTGAGCCTTGGAGCACACAGGCAGCTAAACGCTGTCCTGGAGAACAGCACTCCATCCAGACTCTACCACAGATCTCTGGTCCGATGCCAGGCAAAGTGCTTAAAATCATCCATTCAGATGGTCATTAGGCCACGCATGACTAAACTGGGCCAGGACACAGAAAACTGAGAATGCAAGACCTGTGCTTTGAAAATTTCCTTAGACCTAGCTCTGCTGCAAAATAAGCACTTTACGTTCTCCAAATTCTGTCCTTACTCTTTTTGCCAAAGCTGGTCTTCAACAGTGCTATCTGCAAAACAAAGCTAATACCCTCCTGCACCACCTCAGCGAAACACATCAGCACTGCAGTTACAAACACCATAAAAAGTCACAGAAGAAAAAACTAATACTTTTGTTTCAAGAGTAAGACTTTAATAGCACAGTAGAACATGACCTGGCCACTTCAGCAATTATACTATTGCAAAATAGTAAACAGCTATTAATTAAGCCAGAGGAACCACTTTGAGATGAATCTTGTAGAGAAAATAATACCTAGACGTGTAATGAAGGACCAATATGATAGTATATCTATAAAGAGGCCAAATGCCATTTCCAATCCGGTGAAAAATCCACAGCTCCGTTATTGGTCTTCACAAGGGATTCTTCACAAGGCACAAGTGAAAAGGAAAGGAATAATCAAAAGGGGGACAAAACAGAAGTTTCATTAATCAATAGACTCATTAATCAATAAAACTAAAGGCATCTAACAACAACAACAAAAAAAAACTTGCAGCAAGTCTCAATGTAATGTGTAATTCTGCAAGATGAACAAAATCACTATCATCTGCAACTACAGCAGAAAACAGGCAGCTACTGAGGATTTTTTTCAATATGCATGTACACACCTACACACATATATATAACTAGATAGCTGTAAATACACAAAAGATTCAAGCATGACACCATCTCAATCCGTATAGCTTATCCAGTGCAGCCATCTGATCACATTGTGACACCTGCCTTTGCCGTGCCGCCCTTGTGCTCTTCCGTGCTTACAAGGAGAGGAAAAAAGAACTTAATGACTTTTTGTTTTATATATATTTATATATATATACACACACACACACATACACACACACACACACACACACGCTTTATACATAAAATATATATATATTTATATATATATTTTATTAACTCAGGACAGGCCAAACCCATCAAGATTTCACTATCTACATCATCGCTATGGAGAGTTACTGAGCAGCCAGGGAAACATATCCGCTCTGACTAGACTTTATTTCAGTATGATATCTAAAAATGTAACTTATCTGTCCTTTTAGACTGTGCATAATTGACACCAGAACATTCTGCAAATCATAATGAAAGAACTATGCATCTCAAGTCACAATTTTTAAAAGCCATTATACCTTGTCCCTTTTTTTTTTAAATACACAACCTTGAGGGAAATTTCTACGAGAAACACATCCAAGGGAGAAGAAGGAATAACATAGGAAAATTAGATTTTAGAGGGCCTCGGTCTACTGGGGAGACATTGAACTTAATATGAATTTTTCCACATAATAAAGCAGGTATGTGCTGCAATGTGTGAAACTTTTCCAAAGTTGGTAATTTCGAGATCCATGAAGTGACATTTTTGTAAACAATAGCCTCTCTAACATTCAATATTGTGAAAAACGATAACGGAAGCAATACAACGATAGTGGTCAGGCCTCTTACAAACCATTAAAGTCCCAGTTAAACACAACGAATCTGCCACACTACATTGAAGCCCGGGTAGGTATCTGAAACACAGAACTAGGCATGAGAGCTTCAGGAGCGAGGCGGCGCTCACTGCTCTGCTACCCTCGAGGCCGCACACCCACGTCCTCCCGCTCAGCGGCCGCCGTCATGCTGCAAGGAGCGCCAGGCACAGGGCGCCCGCAGCCCCTCGGGACAGCTGCTTCCAGGCGAAACAAGGCGGGTAGTGCAGGACCAGCACACTTGGCTGATGCTGCCAGTTTTGTCACATCAGGTAATCTCGGAAATGAAACATTTTTTCCACTTTTCCTTTGTTTGTCCCCACCATGATGAGCATAATATACTTCTATACAGTACCGTTAGCTCACTTCCCTCTCTCCCTGCTACACTAGTGCAACACTAAGATTTTATGATGCTAATAAATCAATTCTCATTAATTTTGTGCAAGCTTGCACAAGAGATTTTTGCACTCGCTTCCGGATTATCCCAGCAAACCAATAGTGAGAGTCTAAGCCATGATATCAGAGAAGTAACTGAGCTCTTTCCAAGAAACAAGATCAGATGGATATCAATTACATGTATTTAGGGTTCTGGGAACATACAAACATGAAAATAATCCACCATCAAAAATGGTGAATGCATTAAGCCTGCCTTCTAATTGCAGCAAGGCCAAGCCTGTGTACCTTAAAGCTCTGAGATTGCCTTTCCTCTCTACCAAGAATTCAGGTGCTGCAGTCCCCTTTTCCAGGCAAAATAACCTCTGCCTGGAGAACAGGCATGGAAAGTCTCATTGCCAAAGCGGTGCTTTTCACTGAGCTGAATCATGCCATGGAAGTTGAATTTTAAACTTCTGTGCAAACCCTGAACTATGGCTTTTGTTAATGTAAAAGCCACAGCTGCATGCCAGTCCTGTGTCAAAATATCATTTCCTCCTCTTAAACATATTTGGACATTTTCTTAAGCTAAACTAATTGTCCAGTAAAGTGATACCTTGACATTTCACTGATTTTTATTCCTCTGCTTTTGTCCACAGGGTGAAGGCTTTCTTTGTGGTTTAATTGAATTGTAGTACTCCAATATGAGAGAACTTAAAGTGTAAGTCTCTAACATACAATTGAAGTTTTGCTTTATTTACAAGCAGTTATTTTATGTTAATTAGACCTGCTGTGCTACCAGAGTAAGCCTAGAACTTTTTATGAACACTCTTTGGAGATTCAAGAGTTTTTTGTTTGTTTTTGTTTTTTAAAGTATACAGTTTTCTTAATTTATTGCTATTTGCAAATTCAGGATATCCTCTTCTATTTCAACTTGTTCTGTCCTTGAGTTTCAGGAGGGAAGGAGGCTTTCTTAGATTAAGTTTTAAATATTTCATGAACATCCAACGATTTGGTAACATGAACTCCCTTACAGTGAGAATGTAATTAAACTAGCTGCATTTAAGATGAACTAAATGGAACAACACAGTCTGCAACCAGAAGCTGTGATACACCTGCTGTGTGCATAAGAAAAACCCACCAGGCGTTCTGAAGTGTTTCTAGATTAATTCCCATATCTCTAAACACAGCCAAAATCTGAGTTCCTGAAAAAAACGCTCCTCCTTGAAAAAGTTCCTGCTATCACATTTCCTAGTGCTTATGACTCCTATCTGTATATACACTAAGCATACTACATACATGCCCACAGGTGTGCACACATAATCAGAATGCATGTAGAGAAAAAGAACTTTGGAAGAAATAAATAGTAAGATCGAAAAAAATATATACTAAGCCACACACACTTTTACTGCGAAGATTTAAGACCAGCATTAAGTGACACCTGCACTGACTAAGCGACAAAGATCTGTATGTCTAAAACCTTTCCAAGAAGCAAAACCTAAATCTGTTTGGCCCCTGAGGCCCTGGCAAATACCCTGGTTTGCGGTTCTGCTTGGGGATGCATTTTCCACAAACAACAAACAGAGGCCTCCGTGGGGATTAAAGCGCCGCGGAGGTGCAGCTGACTCATGGGGTCAATTATAAAGCATCTCGACTTGGGTCCTTTGTTCCTCCCAGGTTTTGCAAACAGTTTTTGCCTTTCCAGCTGCAAGTGCCTTAGCGATGCTGAAGGCCCCGCTACAGAGCGGTGCCACGCGAGCCCCGCGCGCCGCGGCGGCAGGAAGCCCTTCCTACCGCCATCCGCGCTCGCAGCACTTGCTCTACAGCCTGCGTATTCCTTTAAAGTTTTTGCTGGTGCATACTGATTTTAACTGCAGGCTCACAGCTTCCCGGCCAAGGGCAGCACATCAGTACGCTCCCATTCATTTTTTTTAACATCTGAAAAGAAACGGGAGTTGCCTTTTCTCAGCTAAAAGCGGTACCAAATACAGACCCTTAAAAATCCTCACGCCAGGGCAGGTGCAGCTTTCCCTCCAAAGCCACCATTAAATGCAGGACCACGACCGGCAGGCAGCTCCCAGCCCCGCTCCCGTCCCCGCGCCGCTCGCGGTGACAGGCGACCGAGAGACCGAGCAAAACGTGCCAGACTCACCGAGTGCTTCTCCTGCTGGCCCGTAACTCCATGGCTAGCTGGGATTGCAAGGGGTTTCATAATGAAGAGGCATACGCCGAGCTGAATTTACACATCATGCACCAATTTCTCACGGAGGGCAAGTCACCTTCTACAGCATTAAATTAAAAGGAGGAGGAGGAGGAGGGTGGGGGGAGGAAACCAGGCTGGAGCTAAAAGTGTCACTACTGGTGAGCTCTGGAGCCCCCTCACACTTGTAGTGCCGAGGAGCGATCCAAACGACAGCGCCCGTCTCCATTTTCGCAGCGCTGAAGGTCTACGCGTGTCAGGATGCAGAGCGCCTGACGAAACCCTACGCACGCAGCCTTCATCCCGCGGAGCAAAACCATTCCCCGCGACCCAGGGATGGCACGGAGAGGGGAGGAAAAAAAGCGGGGGGGAGGAGGGGGGAAAAAGAGAAGCTAAAATGGCTGACTGCACAGATACTGCCCGCGCAGGGCTTAGCGCAGCATTACGCGAGGCGGGGAGCCCACGGCAGCCCCGAGCCGGGCGCCCTGCAAGCTCCGCGC
>VZSV01000028.1:1966134-2001034 GCA_013398735.1 Nothocercus julius | reverse complement strand
CTAACACCCTTCGGACGTAGATACCGCAGTTACACGCACATTAAATGTCAACCCCATTAAAAAAAAAGGGGGGGGCGGGGGGGGCAAGGTCTGGAAAGGACTGACATACATATGTTTTCTATCATTTTTGTCTAAGACCATAACTGTATTTCTGACCTCCGCTGTCGCCTGTCACTGCCACATTCAGTGCATCGCTTCTGGTGTTACTCTGGAACGCTGGCCTGCGGAGGAGCCAAAAGGCGGCAGGGCCTGCGCCCAGGCAGCGAGCAGAGCGCCGGCTCGACACGGCGCACGCCGAGCGCCCCGAACGCACGGGGCAGGCCCGGCGCGCGCAAGCGGGAACCCGCCGCCCCCAGCCCCTCCACCTGTTGCACCGGCCTTCCTGACCACCCTTCCAACGGGGCTGGAGAAAAAACACCACCAACACCAACCGCCCCGTTGTAAAGAAAAGGGAAAGAGAAGATCCTCGAATATCTGGGCTACTTTACTTGCACAGTCATTTTAAGGATGCTGTTTCATACACGGCACACTTAAATTGAATATATTTACATTTATGAGAGTTTAATATGGTACTTGTGCCCTTGATTTTCTTTTGCATGCTAAAAGGTTCCCTTGAAGGGCATAAGTTATTCCTAAAACAATTGCATTACAGTAATTGGCTCCGAATTTTAGGAAGTCATTGCAGTGGCACTCTACAAAGCATCGCAAATACCAGACAATTCTAAATGTTAACTTATGTTTAAACCTTATAAAAAGAGCCTAATACTGAGCACAATCAATTTTCAAATGAAATCCTGACCAGAAATAGCAGAAACTATTAATTCTAGGAGATTTGCACAAGCCTCCTCTAGCCTCTAGCATTATAATAAAAAGTTTTACTTTTTGACAAAGCAATTAAAACCGTCTCAACTTTGACTCGGTGGCCCTGTGGTTGACCCCATGAGCAGAATTTGAGCCTGGTGTTTTACACAAACATCAGGAAAAATGAAATTCTGCCAGGAGAGCATTGCCTCACCACGGTGGGAAGGAAGCAGGCCACTTTCTGGAGTCTGTTCCACACCTGAGCTATGAACATAGAACTCAATCCACATGACTTTTTAAGTGTGATGATATTGCCAACCAAAATCTAGCTGAGCCAACTGTGGTAGAAGCCTTAAAACATAACAGAGTTGGGAAAAACACACACACAACACACAGCAGAGAAAAGATGGGAGATCTACCCGACAAAACTATGAAATATTTCCTTATTAATTACACTGGTCACTACTAAATAGTTCTTCTCTCCTGTGATAAAATTAAGTCAGTACTATACATATGAATGCAAGGTTTAAAGCAACCTGGTAGTCTACTATTAGTGTGACTCAAACTATCAAAGACTTGATGGTTTCCAAAACAGGAAAAAAAATATTTGCATCTTAAATGTTTTATTTTTATATATATTTATATATTCATGTAATTAGGTGAAAAACAAACAAAAAGACAGGCAATGTGTGATTAAGACTTTCTGAAATAAAGGAAGGTTGATTCCATTTTCCTATTTCTTCTCAACTACTACTACTTTCACCACTTTCTGGGTATAGTGACATAATGCATATAATCATATGCACTTATTATCATTTCATAAAATAATTACCTACAAATTAGGCTTTATAAAAATAACCATGGCAGAAGCTCAATGACTATATACCTTTCAGTGAAAAGATGAATAGAATTTGAATCGGTAAGAGACAGCAGAACAATGCATCTTGGAAAATTTCTATCATAAATAACTATGAACAGCTGATACAAAACCAACGTGCAACTTTCTGCTGAGGTCTATGTCAAAGCCCACGTATAAAAACCCCTTGCTTAGACAAAGTCTGAAAAGAGCAAAAAAGGTTTTCTGTAAATAAGGTCATTAAAATGAGATGTTAATAAAGCTGATCTGCAGTAGCTGGACATGATGGGCTAAACATGATGGGCTAAACTCATCTGCCTTCAACTATTACATATACAGAAAAGCTGACCTGTCTGCGCAAGCCTCGAAAAACAGTGCAAACACACAGACATGCTGCGTCCAGCTGCAAGTGTCAGGACACGCCGCACTACCCATGTGATTCATGAACGGTAGCTCTTTACGATGGAAAGTGTTACAGATCTCAGCAGCATGCACCATATGACTGCCATTCCCATAAACTCTTATTTCCCAGGCTGGAATGTGCTCCGAGATATTGGTCTCCTCTGACACGTCAACAATGCTGGAAGCATTAAACCCTTTTAGGTTAATGACAAATGCTGCAACAACGGATCACCTCCGATCTTCTACGCCAACCAGTCACGTTAACTCACAGCTATTTACTCCAGTATTTTTTTAATTTTGTAAAAATTAACTACACAAAACGTTCTTTTCCTGCAGTGCCTCTAGAACTGAAAAAAATAGCACATTTTTTTCCATTTCCTTTCAGCATAATATAGAATATTTTTTCCTTTATGTTCAAATTCTTTGACAAAAGACAACAAAATACTGTAGTGTCACCAAATTTCTTGGCACTTTATGACTGCAATAACCAGAAAACAAAAATACCAACAAAACTCTCCAAAGAGCAGTCGACAACAGACACTGCACTGAAGCATACATTTAAGTGTCTCATTTAGTAATTAAAAAAATCTTTTATTCTAATACTTTGACAAATTTGCTGCCAGTACCGTTAAATCACTGGCCACAGGGCCCAGGTTCATACAAGCAATTCATCATCATGCTTATCAGCATCAAATCATAACCCAGACATCCGATTTTAGACACACTTGCTCCACTTGCATTTTCTCTAGAACTTTGGGACCTCTAGATAAAATTCCATTGAATAAAGGAAAATTTTCAAGTCGATGTCCCAAGGTGAGCTTTTATGATTAAAATTCCACCAAAACCAACAGGAAAAGTGCTGATATTTGTCGCTTTTGGTTCTGACACCGAAGGCCGTGGCATCGACAGCATTAAAACGCTGATGTTTCCCTGCACCACTGGCAGCACCACAAGGGCTCCTACGCGGGGTGCCGTTCTGATCACACTTTGCTGACGCGAGGGCCCATTTGAACCAATGCCCTGCTGCGGAGCTGCCGCTGAATGGGCAATCCGGAGCGTCCGCACGCTGCCAAGGCGCGAGCAGCGCGGCCGGCGCCGCAGCCGGGCTCGCGTGCCGGGCTCTGCCCGTCCCCCGCACGGCTGCCGGCCCTTCGGTCCCCTTCCGTGCACGCTCCCCTTTCTCGGGAAGGCAAACTTCCCGCTTGCGTGCTGTGCCTTTCCAAGGGAGAAAGGCACAAGGTTCACTTAAAACACTTGCGGTCGAGCTCGTGTTTCAGACACGTGACAGCTATGTTTCCAGAATTTTCAGAATTTCTGTTTTTATATATTTCTAATTTCTGTTATTCTCTATAATTTCTATTTAGTTTTTCTCGCACAGAAAAAGCTGCGTGCTTTCTCACATAGCTTTTCCTTCATACAGGATGGAGGACTGTGCTCTATCACAGCTTTTAAAACCAAACCTTAACAGCTCTTTCGTGCTTCCGCAATACATAACTGTCTTACTAGTTAATTTTTCATTTGCAAGATAAAAAAAAACTTAATTCATGTGTAGGTTTATGAAGTCACTTTATTATGCGATACATAACTAATTTACCTATATCGTTACATAATGTGTTATTATTTACATAAATCTAAAGTTTAGTGCTGTTAACATGACTTCAAAATATTTATTATCCTTATTAAATGCTAAAAATTAGACTGGGTGAGTGATCACAGATTACTTGAATTGCCTTAACACTGTCTAATTCAGGAGTGAAAAAACGCAGTCTGTCGCTATAGAGGAGTTTTCTTCCAAATGTTTACAAAGTTTTCTCACCTTAGCGTAAAGGCACGAGTTAAAGGTAACGTGCTAATGAAGTCGGAGAACACGAGAACGTGCCTCTGCTCCTCAGTTTGAGCAGAAAGCACGCGCGCAATGGAAGCAAACGCTGCGCCGCAGTCAGGAACGATGCGGGGCGTGCAAGGCTAGCAAGGCCTCTTCTGCACAGCTAAACACAACCGGTCCCCCGGCTCTTTCGCTTTTATCAGCAACTGACCCCCCACCATCTCAACTGTCCTTTGCTTTTTTTGTTTGCCTTTTTTTTTTTTTTCAAGCAATTATCAAGTTAATTGGGGAGTTAACTACCATCAAGTAAGGGATGCTCTGTTTTACAACCTTAGTACAACATTTTTTCCCCTCCTTGCAATTGCAAAACTAGTTACCCAAATACAGAAGCTCTTGAATAAAATCAGGTAGAAGCACAGTCCTACCAGCCTGAATCTCTCTACCAAGTTGATTCTACTTGGTTTTGTATTCAGAGATTAATTGCAGAAAACTTTGTAATTACTTTTAAGATAATCTTTTCACTGTCATGGATCACTTACAGACTTTTAAACCCACAGGTAAACTGCTTTACACTCTCCAAGTGACAACATTCAAGAAATGTCCTTCCTGCTCACTGGAAGGAAAAGCATGGACGTTTAGAGGCATTTAGAGCCTCTAAACTCCCCCTGCACCTCTCTCTCCAAATATCCATGTACGCCCTTCCAAAGGCAGTTCTGGAAAAACAGTAAATCCCAATGGATACCTGAGTTCTGCAGCAGAGATGATGTAATGTGCAAAAATAGACATCCTTCGACAGAAGCTGCAAGTTGAGTAAACAGCGCACTGCATACCATTAATTTTGCATTAATTTGCCAGTACACGGTACTAAAAGGAGGATGAACAAACAGTTTCGGTTTACTCTTGGCATTACACAAAATAAAATGGTGGTGGTGCTCATATACTAATATATAAATATGTAACTTTACAACATATTTCCAAAGAAAGGAAAATGTGTAACTAAGAGGTTATGACTGGCCAAAAAACACCGAATCTGGGCTAGGAACTATGCACTGTCACCACAACATTATCTGTGGACGTTCCCATAAGGAAACACGCAATTTCTGGGGGGGGGGGAAAAAACACCCTTCCACAAGGTTAACTAGAGTTGTCCAATTATCTTTGGGGATCTCTGATAAAGATAACCCATTATTTTTGTATTTTCCCAAGTGTCTCAATTTAACATACACAAAATAGCCTTGTATATGTAATACAGCCACAGATTCTGAGGAATGTACATTATTGCAGAGGTGTTCAAGTACTACACATCCAGACTAAAAACACAAATCCCGTATTTAAATTTTTCATATTTCTTAGTTCTTTGTATGATGAATATGTCAAATGATGAGTAGATTATCACCATCATAAAGTGACAAAAACTAAAAGTTGCTTATGAAATTGCACTGAATTTTATAAACGCACAAAAGCAACTAGACGAACACACTTCTTGGTAAAAAGGCACAAAGGACGCTAACATTTGTCAACTGGTAAGAACTGGCCACTTTTTATTATAAATGGAATGATCACTACAGTATGTTCCATTTTAAACAAAATGTTACCAAGAAAGACAAAATCATTATTTGGACAAACAGACATGCATTATTTGTGCACTGCATAATTAAAACACACTTGCATAGAATACTGCCTATGGGCAACACAGCTGTAAATTAAGGCATGTGTACAATTTTGATTTGAATTATCAATTCACTGGTAACATTACTTAAAGGAACATTTCATAACCACGGACAGAACAAGCCCAGTACACTTGCCCTACTCTGAAAAGTCTCCCAATAATCTTCTCTTGACTTTTGAAAACACACACTCCGTCAGAAGCTTGTCAATGCAAACATGAAAGCCAATTATGAGTGGGTATTAATTTTATGTGAGGAGACTTTTTTTTACCCTTCACATTACCTGCCACATGACAGGGCTTTCACAGTTTACTTTCTCCTTGCTTGGTGATTACCTCTCCACATTATTTCCTCTCCTTGGCAGAAAACTAAGTTGGCATCAAGTTCAAAAGCTAATTCTGTTTAGATAGCTTTCAGCTGTCAAAAGACAGGCTAGTAACTAAAGCCCTAAACCTCCCAGCAACATGTTCCCCCCCCAAGCTCTTTTGATTACCAAGTATGTCTGATTAGAATTCTCTTTTTTGTGTGTGTTTTCTTTCTCCTTCATAAGCAGATGTATTTAACACCTCCAAGATCAAGATCATTCAGAAACCTTTTTCCCCACCATGATCTCCCTGCATCCTCTGTACCTTTGTATAAGCTCATTTTTTTTCTAGCGCGGCTGCGCTTCCTTGTTCACGGCCATACAAATAGTCCCCACAGACTTTACAAATTAGCTCATATGTGGTTTCTGGCTAAAAGCAAGTTTTTGTTTGGTTGGTTTTGTTTTTTCCTGACATGAATACTTACTTATGATTCTGAGTATTTTATTAAGTGAACTTGCATTAGAAAGTGCTAGGTAACTCCTTAAATCACCTGTAACGGTAAGTGCACAACTACAGGTTTGAAGGACTGCGTGTATTCTGTTAAAGTAATTTCTTGAAGTTGAGGCATCTGAAAGATTCAAATTAAAAGGGACTGAAATTACCTCCATATGTACGTCTGCATGTGAGTCTATAGATGCGCACACACACACACATACACACAGGTGCACAATGTCAAGTCCTGTCCAACACTATATTTGGAGACCGTGACAAAGTCCCAGAATAGGAACTAGCTCTTTTGAATCCTAAATTGTTTGTTACATTAACCACAAGCAAACACTGCTTGTCATCTTATTAACTTCCACGCTGGTGCAGCCAGCCACACTCACTGAATAAAGCATGGAGAAAAAAACAAAAACAAACAAACAAACACCAGGCTATTGAAAATTCTTGCAGAAAAAAAATATATTTTTTTTAATCCTAAATGTAGAAATATAATAAACAAGCTTTATTTTTAAAATAAAATTTGTTTTATGAACTGAACTATCTGAAGATATCTATTTAATCTAGAGCCTTTAGATGCTCAGAAAACCATGTGAATTCAAGCAATGCTAGGGAAAAAAAAACACCCTACTTTGCCCATGCTCTGCAATGGCTGTTACAGGAGGGGATTACAGTGGGAAGCAAGGTTCCTAGAGCAGGTTAAAATCCTGAAGGAAGTCACAACAATCTAGAGCAGATCCCCATACTTATTTTTAGGAGTCTATCAGGCTGCGGAGGAAAAAGCCTAGCTGGGGCTTTTTCATAGCAGTTTTCATAAGCTTGCAACTCATTCAAATGTGGATGGAGCCACGGAGAGCAAAGACCACATGCTCTAATTTCTGCTCAGGACTATTCAGAGTTGCTTGAGCATCACACTCACAGGCTGACCTGCATCTCTCTAAGAACTCCTCATTCCGCTTGGTATTTTACCCTCAGTAAAGTTAAACCATGCCCATTGGCAAAAACCCACAGCCCAGGTCACATATCAAATCAAAGGCACAGGACAGAGAGATTGCAACAGCCAGGGAGCTCCAGGCCACTGCTCTTCACCTGCATGCCCAGGTTGGACTTCCGTGCTGAAATTATCTCTCTTTCTCCAATAAATATGGTCCATTTCTTTCTAGGAACGCAGCGATCCTTGAGATCGGTGCTCACCAGCTTTCCAGTGGAATGAGTCCCAGGGCCAGGATACCCATCCCTACTAAAATCACTGCTAAGAGCGATGACTCCATTGACAGTAGGAACCATATTAGAATTTGAATCCTGCAGTCTTCTAGACAAAGAAATGAGCTCGAGCATAAAGAAGGAGCCTTTAAAATGACCATGATTCCTGATAAAAATACCAACAGAGCCAAGTAATATTTAAAGGAAAGAAAGAATTCTGATGCATCAGTAAATAGTTTTCCATAATATGTGGACCAGCTCTACCACAAAAGAGATTTTTCAGTCCTAACACTGAAGTCCTCTAACAGTTCAACAAGACCCACAAACACTCTTATTAAATGTTGGTTTTGGCAGATGTTGAGTATTTACCCAACTTGGCATCAATCAATTCAATGGCAAATAGAATTCAAGTTAAAAAGATGCCGTTCAGACCTTCAAATGCCTTTGACCCCATTTGCAATCTGACGTCAGTCAAGATGTCAGCGTTTCGCGTTGGCGCCCGTCCAGCCCCGGGGCTTAGCGGGGCGGACGAGCCTGCGGGCATCCCAGCAGCCCTCCAGCGCCCGGCCGCGCCACGCGGCGCCCCGGGAGCCACCGGGAAGCCGCACCAGCACGGCGGGCGGGCGAAAGGCGCACGGGTGGTCAGCTAAAGAAGGGCTCCCAGGTGCATCGGCACTGCTTGGCTTCTCGTGCTTCCCTGTTCTACTGCCATTCTACTCAACAGCTAAATAGGGCCAATTTTCAGGACCAAAATAAAACGATTAAGTCCTCCACTTCACATGGAGATGCATGAGTTCAATCTGTCAAGCACTACATATTTTGTTTTTACCCTTCTCCTTGTCATTCTCCGTTGTAGTTTCTAACACATAGGGCATTAAGCAAGTTCACCACAAAATAATCTTTTTAATCTTTTTAAAAAATCAAAGCAAAGGAAAGGAGGCAGTTTTAGTCATGACATTGCATCAGTATTATGACACCACACTGAAAACCCACCAGTAAATTGTTAGTGGACCATACACAGTAAGTTACAATACCTGAGGTTTAGTGCATTCCTGAGAGCCAAAATGAAATGAATGCCATATAGGAGGAAAGGAAAAGATGAACATTATCAGACATGCCATAGTACATTCCAACACTATGAACTTAATGTAAAAATTATGTCAATGCGGGTCCACAGTCCAACACAAGTTGCGTGCGGAAGGCCACGCCACAACTGCAAGCACTGCGTTTCCTTTTCCAATTCTTGAAAAACACAGCAATGCAGTTTTATTTAAGACTTCAATATTTTTTTACTACATTTTCAAAACAATATCTAAAACTCTTCAGAAAACACTGTTTGACCTTTCTGAAGATCAGCATTCTGAGACTGATGGAAATAAAGTATCAATAATGCATCAACAAAAATTCACACTACGTGGTAACTAAGGATTTGGGGTAAAACAGAACAAACAAACAAAAAGGATAATTGGACATTTTTTAAAGATGCTGAGTATGCTACCCATGAGACCTTATTACTCTTAATCAAAATGTATCTAACACCGAAAGCAGAACACCTCTGCAATGAACTGCAAACTTAAACTAATCATATTCATCTGTGTTCAATTTGCCTTTAGCAGGTTATTTGCTGCAATCTCTGAACATCTTCCTTTTTTTTTTTTTTAATGATTTTTTAATTCATTTATCCAAAATTTAGAAGTAGAATTAAAGATCAGATCCTGAAAGACACTGATTAATGGATGCCCTGAAGATTTACGCTAGAATACACTTTGAATTCCTGTGAGTTTCACCAACAACAAAAGTAAGTTTCTTCAATTAATTTAAAAATAAAAATAAAAAAATGAAATCAAGGGACAGAAAACAGGAAGGCAAAGACAACACAACCTTTACCATGTGTGACTGAAGACAAAGAAGTAACATTGATAATAAAAACTAATGGGAGAATAATGTAAACAAGATCACCAAATACTGTAAAAAAGAAGGGAAGAGGCCAATATGGAAAAAAAAATTAAATATTGTAATCATTTGAGATTGTTTGACTGAATATTTTATTTAAAAAAAAAAAAAAGGAAGTCAATAGCATGTATCACGATACACTTAAAAGCAACACTTGACTGTGATTACTTCAAATTTTACAGTTTATTTGGCAATCTCTCCTAACTCAATATGAAATCTCCCTTGCGATGAACTTCCCAGCACACGCACACAGACACCCACACTCACCATGAGCGCACGAGACAGAATGGCACGAATGGGCTTTGGATGAGCCCCAGAGTTAAACTTGCAACAACTGACTGACACCTAAAGGGAAATTTATACAACAGGCGTGGACCTGCTGCTGATGCAAACGGCACTGTCTGTAATCCAAATATTGCCTTTTCAGAGCTCAATAAAAATCACACTAACACTGCTGCTAAGCACAATGTATGCATCCAAGTAGCACAAACAAGAATAATTCTTCCCGTGCTCATAATTCCTCAAACTATAATATGCCACATTTTATTTTTTTTCAAAACAGCCCAGTAAAATGTTTCAACTTCAAACCAAGTGAACTGGCTCAACTGAAACATCCATATTAAATTTGAAGGCAACTAGAACTGCAGTGGAAATTAAACCATTAAAAGCTGTTGTATAAACAAAAAACATAAATTGCTGGCGTAATCATTCAACTCATGAGGAAAAGCCTGTGCAATTAACAGGAGATGTAATCAAACATCTACACACTTACAGACACACATTGAATATACAGGGAACTGGCAAACAAATCAAGGATAAAGAAGGGGAAAAAGATAAAACTTACAACTCTGCATTAGATCACAGACAGCATTTTAAAAAATGCAAAAGCCCTAATCCTGCAAATTTATATGCATGTTCCTTAAATTATGCAAAATCCAGTCCAATGAACTCAAGGTGCATAAAGTTATTTATGCCCACGCCTGTATGGTTCTTGCAGACTTGGGGGTTTAAACAACCAGCTGAGAGGCAAAGACAAACAGCTTTTCCAGTATTTTGCTTACACTTGAAATTAACTCCAAAAAAGTATTAATCTAACAGAGCTTTACTTACAATACACAATTCACTTACAATACACAAGACTATCCTATTATATAGAGAGATTCATGTTTATATTTTTATTTTACATATATATATATATATATATATAAAATCAGACTATACAGTTTGCTGAAACCCAAGCATATAAAGGTTCTTGAAGTCATCAGTAAAGGCTAATTTGACTTTAAGGTTTGGACTCCAAAAGGAAACAACAGATCTAATCCCCGATTTTAGCCAACTGCAATGCCATACAGTCCTTTTTAAGGAACAGCTATCAAATGAGTGCTTCACTAACTGACCTTTTAACACTGTACATTCAAATATTTGTACTGTAATCTAATATCGAAAGGAACTTAGAATGCCGTTTAGCTGCTTTCTTTCACAACTGCAAATCATGACTGGACGATTAAGGCATGGCAAATGCTATTCATAAATATGCCTTCAAATCTCAGTCTGAACTACAGGTACAAGCTGCCCCCATGTGCACATGCCACTGGAGCCAAATACACAGCATTTTGAGGGGAAATTCCCCCCCAGACTTTCACTTCTTTCAAGACATAGCAAATTTGGCCATTTTCAGTAGTATTTCTGTTCACGCTCATATAAACCATACACACCCAGCTTACCGTGTGGTAGCCTCTAGGTAGAGGTGGTTTCCCCACGGGATAAGGATCAACAGTATCAATAATTGTCTGCCGCTCCCCTTTTTGGTTGATTTTCCTAAATCTTCTTCGTGATTGCCTATGAGAAGCTTGGCGCTGAAAATACTCTTCATTTTCATCCATATAATCGACCTATAATAAATGCAGCACAGTGTCATTTCCCCAAGGAAGTAAAAATGTTACTGCATGTTAGCAACACCACTAATCCTGTTTCTGCAGAGAGTAGTTAGCTACCAATTTCCTGTATTTTAGCAATGCAAACTGTGAAGTCACTAAAAAAAACCCATAGGCACGACAAAAAAAAAGCAAACATTGGTATGAACAGAATTGCTGCGTATAAACACTCCTTTCAGAAAAGATAAAGGAAAAAAGCTTTTTCCCCTCCTCTGTTCTTATTCAGAATACAAACACTTCACTACTCAATAAATTATAAAAAGGAAACACTTATGGGAGACCACTTGGTAGTTTTCCTCCTGACTTTCACTGATCACTTGGGATCTTCCCCAGCTGACCTGCTGCAAAGGCTTCGCTCCTCAACAGGCAACACTGTTTTTAGAATTTACTTCAAATATTTAGAGACCTAAAAGAAGGATTTGCAAAAGACTTCATTTACATTTTAAAAATTCACATCCAAATAACAGCTGAAAGAATTTTAAAAAATAGATATTAGAGATATCTTAACATGAAATCAGTTTTCCCTGTTTCAAAGGGGCGTTTTCAAGCAAAGTCATAGTCCTGAATTCCTCACAACTGCTGTGAAAACACTGAACAAAAGAATTCTTCTTCTGGAAGAGGAGAACAATCTTTTTATAGTTACTCAACATCTTTTCTTTTTTCACCCTACTAATAGAAGCCACACCAACAGTAAATTGAGACTTTTCAGCACTGGCCATATATGGGGATTCGGTTAACTCGTGTTCTCCGACACATCCCCCGGGGATAACGACACTTCCGAAGAGGCAACAACTGCAGCGTGAGAGCCCACGTTTGAACCAGCCTCGATACACAGCTCAGGTGGCTGGCACACCTGTGTCACAAATTGGCCACTATCTCAGCGAAAAACAGTGCAAAAAGCATTTGGGCCCTTGATGGTGCCTTCCTTCGGATGATTTATAACCCCAGGTATCAGCCGAAAACTGCTGAAGCCCTGAACCCTCAGAGACGATGCTCCCTGACCGCTGGACTACAGCAGACTACTCCCGAGATAAGCTTTTAACCAGAAAAGTTGGTAGAACTTCAAAATGCTGGTTAAAATCTCAAACCGCTGAAAGTAAACTTATCTCAATGAAACATTAAACTTGAGATTAATACTTTAAAACATCTGTGCTTAACTATAATGGGAAAGCAGCTGCACTTAAAAACCCATTCTACTATTCTGTTTACATAAGCAAATTTTACTGCTTTATAAGAAATGTGCAAAAGTAAATTTAATGTATCAATTTAACACGATACTGTTATCACTTAGACAAGGCAAAGATGCATGCAGGAAATGGCAAGAAAGTTGCATAAGACATATTATATATATATAAAAAAAAGGTTATTGAAAGATGAAGTGTGTAAAATAAAGTTCCACTTAAAATATATTTGGAGGAAAAATAACGGAAATATTCTCACCACAATCATTTCCGACGGCTCCAAAACAATGCATTCACAGCCCCGCCTGAAGCTGCCTGCGGAACGCTTGCCAAAGCTGGAAAGAATAGGAACACTTAAATCAGAACAAAAAATCAGAGCCATAATACCATCTCCAAGCCAACGTTACATTTTCTCGAGATAGGGAAAAGCATATAAAAATATACAAACCTCCGTGCAATACAACAGCTCCATGAAACAGTTCTCCTTCACACAACTAATACCCAAGGACATCAGCAGCCGCGAATTTTTCAAATTACAAAGATTACTAAAGGTACCTGCTAAATAACCCTATAGACACTAGAGGAAGTGTCAGTCAAGCACTAATTAAGATGCATCGTTGATTCTAAACTACATCCGAGGCAGTTTAATAACCGTGTACTTCTGGTGTTACTGTATTAAATTACCTAAACTACCTGCACGAGTAAGGAAGGCTAACTAGCACACCTGAGAAAAGAAAGTGAAAAGGTTCCTCAACTTCCGTTAGCCCCTCTTTATACAGAAATAACAAACGAACGCAACATGTAAATACGCCGAACGCGAGACTCTTCCCCAGCTGAAGCGATGAGGACCAGAGGCCATTCTGCCTTCCCTCCCCTCTCCGCCCCTCAGCACCGCAGCTCAGCAAGGGGATCCTCGGCTCCCTGTGCCAGGAGAGAGTGCCCTGCAGGCACCCGCCTCCACGAGAGCAGCCTGCGGGCGCCTCTGCAAACAGCTCTGGAGACGCAGCGGCCGAGGCGGGCGTAGGAAGCGGTACGCGACCGAGGGAAACCCAAGGCCTGCCGAGGGCGGGTGCCTCACCCTGCGCCCCAGAGCCAGCTGCAGCCGCGGGGAGGGCTGCCCGGCCCGGCCGCTCCTCCGCGCCCTCGGCGTTTGAGTGGGCCAGCTCAACAGCAGAGCCCTGCTGCCCGGGACACGAGGTGCGACAGGAGACACTGACTGCAGCTGCTGGGCTCCTCTTGCCACCTGCGCTAAGGAAGCTGTCTAAAATCTGCCGAGCAGATACTACAGCCTTTCCCTTGCTGCGACCCAGCGCTGCGCATCAGACCGGCGAGAAGGTCCCAACTGAAGCAGCCAGTGCACATGAACAAACAGGTAGGTATCTCTTTACGTGTGTGTGTGTATGTGTATGTATATATATATATATATATATATATATATATATATATGAATAAAAGAGATAGGATGAGGGGAATTTTGAAGATTTTTTTTAAAGGCAGGTATGAAGTTGTTGAAAAACAAACCAGACTCAAAAGATTCTAAATTTGAAACTTTAGCTGATTACCTAATGCACAGTCACCACGACACACTTTTGCTTTTTAGAAGTTACTTTTCACGCACACTCTATTAGCTTATTCTATACCGAGGAAAGCATAAAAGATCATAGACTGTTCTGAACAACATAGCCAGCCAGTTTATATCTATTCGCCTGTCCAGCCTGGGGATTAGTAGAAATGAACAGTTTAACTTGCTACCCTAAAGGCTAATCTCTTGACAACAGCACTTTTATAGCTGGAAAAGAAGGCAGTCAGATATTGAAAAGAAATGCCAGCTGTGCTTATTCATCAAAATAATAATCGTGTTTAATGGTACATGGGACTTCTACAATAGAAAAATTTTTACAGAATACTAAGCCTCTTGAAAAGAAACATTCAGTAGGGGGGAAAAAAGAAAAAAAAAAAAAAAAAAGGATAATCTCCCAACAAAACATGTATTTTCCTAGAGGCAAACACATGCTTCCTTCTACAGTTCAACAGAAAAACACAGGAGTGCTTTACCCTACAACATGATCTTGAGTTTTATACAGTTTGAACTACCTTAAAGATAGCAGAAAAAGAAACCATTAACTTGATTCATTAGACCATTGAAAAAGTGACAAACTTATTTTCTTGGTCATTAAGCTGATCCATAGACATAATTTTTCCTTAAAATCTCAGGGGGATGAGGGGTGGGGAAGAAAAAAAAAAAGTATACCAATTCACTGATTCAAAAACATAACAGTGCAAACATGATGATAAAGAAGTCAATTTATTTGATTGAAAACACTGAAATCTTTCCTTGTCTCCTGTAGATCATCTTCTGCTCAAAAACATTGTTTTTGGCCTAGAATAAAATATTACTGTATTTTTTTTTGTCAGCACACTTTCAAGCCTTCAATAGATCACTGATTTCAAAGTAAAATGCATATAAATGCTTTTCCACCCCCATATTCCTGTTGCACTGCTATCTCTAAGCATCTCTAAACTTTAAACTTCTGCACTTGATAATAACTGTTGCCATCTGAAAGTTTCAAGCACTGGCAAATACAGCAAAAACAAGTGTTGAAATGTGTTTTTTCCTACTCTTTCCTACCAGTCCTGAATTTTAACCTTCAGCACACGGGAACAGATAGTGAACAATTAAGACAGAAGCCATGTATTGAATTACTACACTAATGATAAAATTCCTTATTTCTCACCCCAGATAACACGCCAAGTCCCTCAGCAATAACCACGGCTCGGATTCCTGTGACAACATTATGTTTATGGGTGCAGACAGGACATCACATGTGCGTATTATCCTCGACCAAAGATCACAAGGCACTGAGGCTGTAAACAACCTCTGCAATCTTTACGAAGCATCGCGGGCAAGACGGCAAGTAAGTTAAGGCAAAAGAAAGTCAAGTGACCTTTCAAGGGTTGATACGCCACATGAGCTAAACCTCCTGACTTTCAACCTGCTGCTGAAAACTCACCAGCAGAGAGCGAGGAAGCCACAGAACTGGTGAAAAGGAGGAAACTTCCCCGTGAGCTTCTAGACATTTTTAGACCTTCAGAAGTGTCCGCATGACACAAACACACAAAAGACCAACCACAGAGAGGAACTTCAGCAACACACTTTCCTACTCAAAATCCCTAGCTGCCATTAGGTAGTGGGAGCCATCACCAAGCAAGCTGGACAGGTAAGCTTGCCAGGGCGAATCAAAGCGGGTGACCACAGCCGCACAGTGTTGCACCTGATTGCCTTGCCGCAATGTGAAATGAGCCTAGGGATATATGATCTCACTAGGGAGCTTAATGCTGAACAGTTTTTGTGTTTAAAACACGCTGCAGAGCTCTACATAATGCACACTTCACATTTGATTCTATCGCAAAATTCTTTGGTTCAGTCACAATTGTCTTGTTGCCAAGATAAAGTCTTCCTGTCCTGCCTTTTTAATTTCAACCCCTAAAAACAGCTCATCTGCAACTGCTCCACGCCAGCGATGCACAGGAGAGAATCGCAGCTTTGTGACTATTTCCCTAAATCAGTGATGTGCACGTAGAGAATTTCAGCTTTAGACCAAGGGAAGCAATTTGAAGCTTATCTTTGCGATGCCGGTGGTCAGCGTGGCACGCAGAGGTTATGACAGTCTTTCCGATAGCCAGGAGGCAGCCCGGTTCGGACACTGCTGTCCGACCTCCAGTCCCCAGAGAAGCTTGTTCTGCAGCAGCTTTTCCAACACTCCCTTTCCTGCTACCACATAAGCTCAGACTTGAGGTTCCTTGAGGACTAAAGCTTCACAGTTGCTCTCAGTGCCTATGCTAGAGGCAATTTCCCTTTATATCATAGTTGCTTTTATTCCCTATAGAGCTACAAAATGTATGCTGTGAATATAGAGGTGTATAAAAAAAAATTCTTAAAGGTTAAACAAAACACCATTTTATTTGCAGAAATGCACTTATAGCAAATTACAGTATAGAAATTTTGAAAGTGGATTATAAAATACATGAAATTTATCTCTTACTATGTTAGGTATTCTCCTAGGCAACTGCTTCTTAACTGTACTATTCCTCCAAACAACTGGCAAAAGACTAACCTCCTACCTGAGTATTCAAAACCATTATTTCCAAATCAATTCACCATTACTAATAGAGCCTTTTGCTCATTATGTTTAATAAAAGCAAGTATTTTAATTTGCACGGCTTGTTTTGAAACTTGACTTCCATTCTCAGGCATTCTAAAGAATTGAGTTTACAACTAGCTGTAGATGACAGCAAGGGCTTACAGCTTTCTGCTCCATTAGCACACCTTCCTACTTACACATCTCATCTCTTAACTCCTTATATTCAAAGTACGTCCCCCTGGCTAAAGCACTGCCAGGCTACAGAAAGAACAGATACATCAGAGATTACACTGTGCTGGTTAATAAAAGACAAGTTTTAAGTGAAAGTTAAGGGATTTGTGTGTTTTGAAGTTTATATTGCAAGTTTTCATTTACAAAGTCTTTGCAATTACAGAATTACAATTGGCACAAATACCTCAGTGACTAACAAACAACAAAATGAGAATAATTAAGCTCACCAGCTGTATTTCTTCCCCTTCAAATTTATTGAACTTGCTAATGAAACAAAACAACAAACTCTCATGATTAAGTGGGAGACCGAAAGCCACAAGAAACGCAGGAGTTTTTAAAAGCACTCACATGCAGAGCCGGCCAGAAGCCTTCAGCTACAGGAGGTGACTCGTGCTGCCCGCCCGTCCCTTCCACCGTTATCACGGCACTGGAGGACAAAGCAGGTTTCTCCAGCCGTGCCCCATCCATGTGCCCCGGTCCCCAGACGTGTCCGGACACACAGATGCTCTTTTCTAAGTTCTCGGAAAAGCCGGCAGCCACGGAACACAGGACGCCCTTATCAGCCGTCCCCTCGCCCGGGGCCTCCGCATTCCTCCTCTCGCGTCAGTCTAGCTCCCAAACGGAAAGTTCTTCCTCGGCGCTGGAACGCCAGCGCAGTCAGCCAAAGTGAGGCAGAATCGGAAGAAAATTCCACTGGCTGCAAAAAAAAAAAAATTCAAGAAAGGGACTCTCTTCACAAGTCACTGGCCTTTTTCGTTTTGGTTTGTTTTTTTTTTTTGTACTTCAATGTGTGAGTCCCAAGATCGCTCCAAAAAATGTAATTTCTCTACTGAGAAATACAAAAAAAAACAAAACAAACAAAAAAAAAAACAAAAGAAAAAAAACTATTTCTTTTATTTCTTTTCCTCACTGCATACTAGCTTAAAGTAATAATTTGCATATGAAATACAACTGATAGCGAGAAGAAACATTAAAGTACTACAAAGATAGATCCGTAATGAAGGACCAGCTATACAATACATGCTCTCCAGCATATTTGGAAGTGCAAAATACTGTTATAGACGTACCATGTTTATAAACGTACTACTCAAAAAAGATGCTGAACTAGACTAAGGACAAAGAATCGGTATTTCCTCTGAGCCCAAAAGTGCACCCTCCATTTAGAGAAAAATACGAGTTAACATTTTTGCTGTTGTTTCAAGATTTTACTGTTCTCCGCGGCCCTGCTGCCCCCTTCCCTTCCCACACGCTGTCCTGCCCTCACACCTTCCTCACGGCACCAGCTGCCCAACCTCAGCACCGGCTCCACGTTACTCTGCTGACACAGAAGCCAATGTGAGCAGAGTACCTCATCTCCCACACATTGCAACCCCAAATCCAGGTGCAATAGTCAACACTTAGCTTAATCTCCACAAGGCCGCAGCCTGGTGGATTGCACTTGCAGGGCACACCAGTCACAGCAAATTCCCGAACAAGTGTTGCAGGGCAGCATTTATTTGATGTCTAAATGGGAGAAAAAATAAAAAGGAGGGCTACCCATTTTCTGTCTGCCCCTTAGATGTAAAGGATTCAGTTGCTCCTTTCTCTGCACCTTGCTTTAATGAAGAACATCATTTCTGATTTCAGTGTGTCCAGGTTAGAATTAAAAACACCAGCCTTGTCATAGGGGCTTATTGCGCTGGGTACGATAAAACCCAGGCTCTTCTCCCCATCCAACTCCTCCCTGCCAGGGATGAGGGGGGAAAAAAAAGGTTGTAATTTAGAGGAGTTTATCCACGCACAACCACTCTAGGGGGACACTCAAGTGCTCTGAAGAAAGCTCATTTTAGCACGGCCACTTTCTGACCCCTTGGAAAACAGGCAGAGCACTTGGGAGCTGTCACCTAGCAGGCAGAGCACGGCCACCTCGCACTGGGGCCTTCTGTGCAACGCACCCTTATTTCTCTGATGAATTCCCACTGCCCAGAAAAAGGAACAAGTGTGCAAAGCTGGGATCCAAACTGCTCTTTGACTTGCTTTAGATATTATTTTCAAGCAAGATGATGAAGCAGCCATCTGCATATCAAATCAACAGATTCACTTTTGCTTTACTATATTTAATGGTCACAATACTGTTGTATTTATAGCTTATTTATTTATTTTTTGCAAATGCCAATAGCTGCTTCACAGAAAAGCTTTTCAGCCTAAAGGAAAGCTGATACACTGGCAACCGAAAGATGAGTTGAAGAGGCTTTTGCAGACACGTCCCTGGTCTCAAATCCTGGAGACATGAGCTCACTACACGCCGCGGATAAGGCTGATTGCGTTATCCGGGGTCACACGATACCTTGGATGTTTACTGTCTCAGACACAACAGATCAGGTAGCAGGTAAGGGACTCGCTTGCAACATCACAGCTGAGCATGTGCCACCACGCTCTAGTCTGGGACGGGGACACACAAACAGCCCAGACCTACGATCTACAGAGTCAAGCTTGAGCTGGGACCCAAATTACCAACCACTTTTGGGAGAAGAACAACCATCGTATCAAGCTGCTGCAGCTTGAGGATGCCGAGCAGGGAAGGGACGCGGAGAGCACTCGAGCCACCACATCTGTGCTAAAGGCACTTCAGCATCACAGCACGAGCGAGTTTACAGGGGATCGGTGCTCCAAACGGTCACTGCTTATACTGTGTGGAAGTCAACTTGAACTCCAGCTGAAAGCTTTCGTAAGCTTCAGCAAGAGCTCAAACGTTTTTGTTAGCATCCTTAGCACAGATGACAGAGCTTTGACCCCACAGTACCACGTACTGCTCAAAGGTCTTCCTCCCTTCCACGGGCATCCCAATCCAGAGCAGAGGTCCCGTGCAGCTGGTAGAGCACAAGCGGCTACAGAAAGTGCTTCAAAAGAGGTTGCTGAAAACCTGCGGTGAGTAACTTGAAGTTAGCTGGAAGCTCATTATCTGGAAGTTTATTCCCAGAAACATTCCCTTTAGTCATATACTTGTGTATATACACACACAAACAGACTTTTTTTGAGTATATATATTCACACACATTTCACATATATAATATATATAGTTTATAATTACAGACCTTGAATTTCATGGAAAGATGTCATAAATCCCTCTCCCCTCAGAGTATATGAAAGGGTTGTAAAGAGAGCAACCTGCGTAGTGGTGCAGTCTGGAAGGTACTGAGCATCACCTGCTGCTCTGAAGCCCCCGAGCGGTGGCTCCCGTCAGGAAAACAGCAAAATACCTGGGGGGCCTACAGCTCATCAGCAGGCAATTCAAAGTTGGGGTGGGGGGGTTTCTGGTTTTGTTTTTTTCCTGCTTATTTTTCCCCCTTTTAACTTATTGCAGTAGTTCACTTCGCAGTCTCCTTCAGTACCAAAAAGGACAGGTACCTCAGGTACCTCATCAAAGCCAGGTACCTCATCACAACAAGCTGACAAGAAAAAGGAGACCTTATTTTGGAGCAAATGATCTATTTTTTTTTAATGCAATATTTTGCTATTAATATACTTTAGAAAAATATTTAGCGATTAAAGTTTCTTTTTCAAAGGCCATTTTTTTTGTATTGTACAATTTTTATTTTAGAATTTTAATAAGCTGTTTGAATAAAACCAGCTTGGCTTCTGCTTCACCTCAGTGACATCAGCGCTGCCATGAGATTCCCATGACATCACAAGCTCAGCATAATGGTCTGGAGAACTCTTGGAAAACATTACTTAAGAGGCAAGACCTCGTCTGAACATAGTTTGACCCGTTAACATTCATGGAATCCATTAAAACAGAGAAGTCTGTTTCCGACAGATACAAAGTCTTTAAAAGCTTTCTTTAAAGCTTTTTTGTTTGTTTTCTTAAATATCTGGAAAAGGCATAGTGAACTATTTTAAGTCTGTTATAGGTTTTCCTTTTTAGGTATTGGAAGTTGTCATTTTTAAAAGTAGAAAATGAATAATCTGACCTCTCATCTAGGTTTTTGGTAGTAAAATACAACCATTTTCCGTCCTCACTTATATGCCTGACTCACTCAATACAACGAGTTCATTCATAGAGAGGGTCAAATACACGATGACCTCAATAACTGGCTTCCATAAATCTTATTACTAAAATGCAGATACACTCAAGATAACCTTCTAAAAGGTGTCCTGTAACTGTAATTGAGTAAAACCAAATCAATAAAATAACAGTGATAATTTTTTAGCACTATAGGTTACAATTCACATTTAGAGAAATAAATTAATCTTCCTTTAGTGTGCTGTCTCTATTGTACTAGTCTATTTCTAGTGTACACTATATGTACACTGCATGTCTAATCTACTAGAATTTGCTTTTCAGAAATACTTGAAATGTTTCACACTGCCAGAAAGTAAACTCTCAGACACTAAATCTCTCTGGTGTTCTTCCTTCTCAAAAGGACAGAGACTTTGTGCTATCTTTGCACAGAGTTCATTCACTGCTTGCCCAAAAGGAACAACGAAATGACCCAACAGCTCATGAGCCCTCTCTGCTTGTAAACCTCCTCTGGAGGAGAACCCACGCCGAGGTCTTCCTCTCATCCCCAGCAACCTCGTAGCAGCAGCTTTCACAAGAAACTGCATTCTTGATGTTTTGCAGGCTTGTACGAAAGCCTAAACCTTTAAGCAACAGTTATCAGAAGGAACGGACTGGAGGATAGGTCAGTTCATTGACCATCTGTAGTAACAAGCATGAAAAAGTACAAGTTTCCTTCTGACAGCGCTCTATTTAATTAGTACTTGCAAGTGTGCGGTACTGAGGGTATGAAACGTGTCAGATTGAAAATAACCACTTGTATTACAAAACAAATTTACCTCCCTTAAATTCAAACTCAAAAAGCTCTTCCCTCAATTGTAAGCAAGTCACTTACTATCATTTCAGATAGTAGCTTCTTGATATTTAATCCAAAACAGAAATCCTATGACGGAAATACCAGCACAAACTGAGACCTGCGGACAGCAAATATATATCACATAATTATATTAGAGAACAATAAAACAAGGTTGAATAATTTTTCCAGGATCGATCAGAGGCTGTTCTCAATTACTTTGAATTGCAACATGCCCCATTACAACACTAATACTAGAATCAGAAACATCTCTCTGACCAATGAGACATCATATAAGCAAAAGTAGCAGAGACCAGGACGAGCAGTAAGACACAACACGTTCTATCATCTATTTCTCGACAATGATAAACTCATACAGGTTTGATTTGTACTTCCAACAAAACTAAATTAACTGTTAAGTAACTGTTCAGTGTCTATTGATTCACTGAAATTACAATTTTTTTCCCAATTTGCTACTCAAAACAATAGATCTAAAATTAGAAACCTGTTACAAGCATCAAAACTGATTTTGTTTCCCTCCCCACAATTTATCATCACTACCATCTAGTCTAGTAGAGCAATCTCTACCAGATAAAACATTGGCAATATAGTTGCATTTAAAAGACATTTATGTAATTCCATAGGAATTACATGAATTTCTATGGCCTTGTAATCACCGGGGAATATAGGTAGCAATATAGAATTAAAATATGCCTAACAGCTTCAAGATTTTTGATACTTTAACAGGTTTATGCAGACTTTTGTATAAAAAGAGCTGGGATAACCACATAATGAAATCCCTTTTAAACATTTAGAAGGTGGAAGAAAGTATTAAACTCTTTGCAAACCTCTTTGGCAATCCATTGTACTCAGCCTACACAGGTTTAAGAACAATCTGAAGACCTTAGCACAGGGGAGGAACACAGGATGGTCCTTTCTTTCTCAACCACTTTCTTTATCATTGGCTATCCTATATTCATACCACACTGTAAATTTAGATTATGCTTGTTTTATATATACTGTAAAAATACCCAAAATTGGTTGACTGACAGGCGACTCGCTACAAAGTGGTGCTTTAGGGTTTTTTGCGTTAAACACCTTGCTTCTACTCTCCTCCTTAGAAATGTCCAACAATAATTTTGTTATTAAAAGGGTTATATTTAACTTTTTGCAGTTTCATTTTTGAGGTCTGAGCAGGGAAGATTACCATTATTTACCTGGACAAACAACAAGAACAAAAGAAAAGCCTAAATGAAATGGAAACAGACCCAAGTCTGTAGCTCTAGGATAAAACCTACAGTCAGAGGTAGTGCAGGGGCAGCATTTATGACTGTGACAAAAAAATAATCTTCAGTTCAAGGGAACTTCAGCTTGTGAGGGCTTCTTTCTAGACTCTGCCTCTTTCCTAGCATTTTTGTCTCTAAAAGCATCTCCCACCTTAAGAGGCATCAGATACACTCAAGCTCACTTAAAAGTTATTCAGGTCACTTGATGCTCTCCGCCTTTCTTATCCTCTCACCTTGTCATTAAAAACTTGGAGGAAAGCCCGGTACCTCTACCCCTACTACTACAACAGATTTCTATTCTTATTTTCAAAAGATGCCAGCGTAATAGATCACATTCCTTAACAATTTATCAGCTGTGCAGTAGCAGAGCGGAATGGATTGTTTCCAGAGGCACGACGCCAGCTGCACGCCACCCATCTCATCGCTCAGGCACGCCGTCCTCCTTCATTTCCAAACACCCCGGATACTGGCAGCCCATTTGGAAGGCCACCAACCTCAGACTTCAGCAAACTTGACGTTGTTCAGCAGAAGAGATGAGTTAGACAAAGTAAAACATACATAATATAGAACTGAAGTACCAGTAAAAGCATTTAATGTGTTAAACTTTAGGAAGACAGCAGGCCAGATTCTGCACGCAGGGAAGGACAGCTTTAGACAGTGTTACTGGTCCCCTGCATCACCGACATTGCTGTGACACCAGGCGGGGAGAGAAGACGGTGCCCAGTTAATTCATGGGTCGCTTAGTTTGGCTGTGGCCAGAATTAACTCCAATTTGGTCTGGATGAGGAAGCCAGAGAGCTTGAAACAGTCCCCAAGGGCCTGCCAGCCCGGAGCTCAGCTCCAGGACAGACTCGCTGATCCCCGGTTCCTCTGGCACTACGTGATGGAGGAGGGAGAGCTGAGCTCCAAGCCTCGCCGACAGCACTGGCCACGGTACCAACTGGAGATTCCAAGCAGATGCCAGACCAGATGCTCCCCACAAAACATTCCCTTTCCTAGGTAAGCCATGATGTTCCCAAGGGCCTGAGTCTCAGAGAATAATAACAGAGTGCACTGTGACAGTCTGATCTCGAACTTGCAGGCAGCAGTGCCTTACTCTGCGAGGATGGATACGGCCCACATGCAGGCAGTACCAAGCAGCGACGGATGCTTTTGCACTCTTTAACAGTAGTCGGAGATCTTAAATCCACCGTGAATAATTAACGGGAGACATATACTCAGCCATAAAGAGACAGGCATTATCTCCACTAATTCTTCCAGTATCTTTCTTCAGCTCCTTATCATGATCTCAGTCAAATTAAACCGCAAGATCCTCCACGACTCGGCTGCAGCCGAGAAGGGACCGAGAGGCTGCACCAAGCACCGAGGGGAAGGAGAGCGGCTGCGCTCGGTGCTTCCCGCTACCCTCGCTCACCAGGCCAGAGTGCGGCTCCGGAACGGGAGCTGGAAACCGTACGGCAACAAGCAGGCCCCGGGAAAACCCGTCCCGGCCGCAAACCCAGGGAAAAAAGTAAGATTTGGTCTTCACGAACATGAAATGAGCTTTAGCAAAGCTCAGGAGGACAGAAAGGGAAAATGCTCTGTAGGAATAAAGCACAGCTCTGGATCAATTCCCTATGTATCTTTAAATCACGAAAGCAGCAGTTCCCAGAAGTACAAATCCCAGCATCCCTTACATCACTCATCCTAAACTCTCCTGTTCAGAAGACGGTGGGAGGCAGGACTCTTTTCTAGGCAAATTCAAAATTTACTTGGATTTTAAAAATGTATTTGCATGCTGGCCACTATCCTTCAGTTAAAAGCTCGGTTTTGTTCTAAGTTATCTCACAAGCTTCAGAACCAATACATATTATTAACAAGCACGCAAGCTGCACATACGTTAACAACATAGCGAGAGACAGGCTTTGTGATCAAAATTATCAGTACGTTTCTATCAACTGAAAAGAAAGCAGAGTTCTGTGTTCAAAATATAGGCGTATCATCAGCACCGCACACAAACTAAAGCACATTGAACAGCACGTCCCAAGCATGGGAGAAAACACTCCACAGCCAGGAGCTCCACATCAGCACTTCCATATTAACATGCATTACCTGTCAAATGCTGACACATTTCCTTCTGAGAAAGGTGACATTGTTCTGTTAATCAGAACAGACTTTGACCATACACATTTTACTTGTGGACAAGGACAAGGCACACAACTATGGATTAAGATGCCTTTTAAAAGTCCTTGAGTCCTTTTTTTTATTCAACCAGGGAACCAGCATGTAAGCTTAAAATGTCTACTACATATGTGTCAGTCTTTACCATTTAAGAGTATTAAATATTAAAATTAACCTCCTTCCAATTAACTTTTTCTTCCATTTGTAAAATGGCGAGGGATTGTTTAAAAAAAAAAAAAACATAGTATTTATAACTGTTGAAAGAATTATATTTTCTACATGAAGGCAGAAATGCAGGAAAAAATTCAAAGTTGATTATTTATTTATAATGAGAAAGAATCATTCCAAGACCTATATAATTTTTAAGAAGTCAGATGAGTTTTACAAATATTATTGCATCCCATGGTAGTACTTCCTGACTTAGACTAATAAAGATAATCAAACAATTTCGAGACCCGTATCGGAGCGTCTTTATAAATTTATCAAAGCAGTAAACGGAAAAATATGTTTCACTACTACCTGCCTGAAGTCGAAGAGGAAATCAAACATCTGACAAAAACATTCATAAAAAGTGGGAACCGTATCTGCACAAAATGAGTTTTGCTATTGCTTTAAACAGATTTGAAATAAGTCCATAATTTCCTTAACGGCTCTCCAGTAGTATTTGCTGTTCATTTCTATTACTGGTTCTTTAACTTAGGGGAAACTAGAGGGCTAAATCATCAATATTTTAATAGGCATGTCTTCCATAATTTTGAAAAGAGGCAGGGAAAAAGAAATTGGGGAAAAAAATAAATAAATAAATAAAAGATGCTCTCAACTTCAAAACTTAATCAAGAAGAGGCGAACACGGGAGGAGCCCCCAGCTGCAAGAACCCGGCCTTGCCCGTCGCGGTTCCGCTGCTGCCAAGGGCCGGTCGCGGCCGCTGGCCGCGGGGGCAGCGCAGCAAACGCAGCGCGGGAACGGGGCACATCCAGGGATGCTGGGGGCAATTCCAGAGGGATTCTGAGGAGCCGTCACATTCCTGCTGCCTGCGACCACTTGGAAACACAGGAGAGCCAGGACAACCTTCAGGGTGTTTTGTTTTCTGCTTATTTATTTTCTGGATTTAATACATAAACCTCGTTCTACTGTGTGAGCTGCTTCAGGGTACAGACACTGAAGGGAAGTGATAAGGGAAAGAAGTACTAATTTGGGCTGGTCTGGGGGAGAAGGGAGAGGGTAAGGCATTTAACATCAAGAATGTAGTGCAATCAAATTAAACCCTAAAGAACAGGAAAGAAAAACTACTTAAATATCATGGAGTGGGGGAAAAACTACCTTCTATTAAACTTCATAATAAATCTCCCTGTTGCAGTTTACAGAAATTAAAAGAACCGAACTAATTTATTTATTTCACCAGAACTACAGGAATTTCCATCATTAAAATGGCAATTCTTTAGGACACTGAACTATAATTTTCCCAAAACAATTAATTGAATAAAAATAGAACCTTGCGAACCTTTGCTTCTAGTTGAGGGCTTGTTGGTTTTTAAACATGCTAAAGTCACATTCCAGTAGCCAAATAAAACGATTTACTCCTTCCTTTGCACATAGCCATCTTGTAAAAATCAGTAATTGTTCCACGCACACGAAGCTATTTCAGCTAGCTGCTATGTGATACACAGTTCTGACAGCACATGACAAAGCTGCTTATTTGGAGAACTTGGAGTTATTTCTGTGTGGTTTGAGTGGGAAAGCAGGGGAGTGTTGGCTCCTTTTGGTTTTCCACAACTTGAATTTTTAGCTTTAAGAGATTTTTCTTCCCAGTGGTACATTAGCTTTCTGCCAACCTCAGTCCTTGCTCCCTCTCTCCAAGGCATTTCAAGTGCCATCTAATACCAGGAACCAAAGGCATGGAAATAATTCCTTGAAAAAGAAAAAAAGTGCTTTATGTAAAATCTACAGCTACACAGCATTTCCTCTGCATTATCCAGCCAAGAATGACACGCTAGCATCGGGGTACTACGCTCCTTCAGGCTTCTGACCGCGGAGACACTTGAGCTCAGTTTTAGCACAGGTATTTTGGGGGTTTGTTTTGATCTGGGTTTCTTTGGAGGCTGAGGCGCCGCCGCGCGGAGCAGGGCAGGGCTGGGTGCCGGGGGCAGCCCCTACACGGCGGCCCAGCGGGTCGGTCCCGAGCGCCGGTGAGGATCCCGCCGGGAAGGAACCCGAGCTAAGGGGCTCCCTGCCGGCGTGGCAGGAAATGAAGCCCAGTTATCAAAGGGAGGACAGTTCCGAGGCGGGAAAAAAATAAGAATAGAGATTTTGGATGGTGAGATGCTTTGATACAGGAGGGAACGGGGGACAGTGTAGATCCACCCGTTTGTGCTCTCGGAAAAGAAAAAGCTAAGGAATGAGGGTTTTGCAGGTCACTGCTGTTTGGGAGAGGAGCATACGCCTCACCTTCTGCTCCTACGCAGGAGCATCTCTGCTCCGCGCTGTTCTCCCATCGCCTCCCAAGTCCACGTGCTGCAGAATTACTTCCTAATGACTTTCCAGAGGTTCAGGGATTTAAGAACCACAACAACAAAAAAAACCCACAACCTATATAGACATACATACATAAGCACCCTTCAAACACTTACTAATCACCACTATTACTCCTCCCACCTTTCCCAAATTTCCTGCTAACACACAATTCCCACACCCAAATATTGCAGCATCTTCATTTAGGAAGTCAAAAACCTGACAAGCTTTTTCCCAAATAACAATAACTTCTTTTCTGAGCTTAATGCCTCTTACAAGAGCCACTTTTAGCTCTTTGATCATACTTTGTATCACATATCATTAAGTTCAAGATCCTTAATTTTGTTTTCGTGGACTTGTTGTTCTATTTCTTTGTTAATTAAGAAACTTCTCTTGGATTTGTTTTCCAAGATACCAACTTTAACAGCTACTTAGTTGCATCCAGAATTACAAAACCATCTAATGACACCTTCTACATTTGAAATTCCTGGAGGTAAAAATCTCTTCTGAGGATTCTGACAGCATCCTAAAGTATCTTTTCTGAATTTGTCCACACTGAATTAACCCATTTTTCCATCAGTCACTACTCTATACAATCCTTGAAGGCTCCGATTATAGTCACAGGCAGACCTTGTATATATGCAAACTTCCCCATTCTCTCAGGAAGAACCATCAGCTATTCATTTTCTTAAATCTCACTTTTTATTTTTTTTGAGGCAGTGCAAAGAAATCTGAAGCACAAGTATTGCTTTAATTAAAAGCAATAAAGGCTTCTTACCACAGACTTCATGCAAGCACCGTAGATTAATTCAGATATCATACATCCCCTCTGCTGGCACCTAAAGGCAGCACTCTGTGCCAGCTTTTTTCCTGGCATCACCTCTTCAGGGATGACACATGGGGCAATTTTATTCCATCTGCCAACAGCAGGGATCCTGTTGCCTATTGTTGCTGTTGCCTCTTGCAATAACCAATTTTGCACCTCCATTGTATGCAGTACAGTTTGATGACACATCACCTACACTATGTTTTACCTACAGTGTCTGTTCTCTCAAATTTGCAAGATTAGTGCTTACCCAGAACTGTATCTGTCATCATCATATGGCAGTTTTGAGATCAGCACTGTTCTCCCATTGCAAGATAGATTTGTGTATCTGTTTGTGCCCTGACCACTGTTAGCTTTCAGTTGGCCTCCTACTGTCCAAAACTAGGAAAATTTCTCATGCTTTCATTCTCATCATACCATGTGGAGACAGGACATTCCTTCATTCTGCCTTTTGTTACCTGCTATTTACTTCAAAGCGACCTTTTACTGTAGTCTGAATGAAGATGTTTATAACCAACATTTCAAAAAGTCTCTGTTCTGCTACCATTAAAAACGATCAAGCTTAGTCACTCTTGTCTAAAATCTTTGTAGTTATTTGTATTTTCTGCATAGTTCAAAACAACTAATATTTTTTTTATTATTATTATTCTATCAATATGGACTGCTCAAACAGATCTATTTTCCAGGTAAATATTGCTCTTTATTGCAAATGAACTCACATGAAGAATAACATTAAACACAAGCAGTAGAACAGGCAGCAGCAACATCTAAACATCTGGCAAAACTTGCTCTAAAAATTTGTGCCGAGTAAGTAAATCTTCAGAAAATCACCATAAACTCTAGTGCATCCTATGATATAAAGTTGGGATACCACAGGAATTACCACTTAGAGGTCTTCTTTGTTTTTGATTGTTTGTTTCAATGTATTGATAGTCTTTGTATGCCATACTGGGTAGGTTTGTACAACGTCCAGAATAACAGGCTTTCTACTCTAGCTGTAGCATCAGGGCATAAAACTACAGCTAGTAAAGGCAGGAAAAGTGTGTTTATGCACATACTTCTAGCTTTTGTTGAGCAAAAACAGATTGCATTCCCAATTCTAAACACAAATCATAGGTTGGATGTACAGAATTTTTACAATTAAAATCAATGTGCTTATAGTTGACATACCTGCTCCTTGGAAGAAACATAGATTCTTTAATGAAGACTGAACCAGACAGCAGGATGTACCAACAGGTTCCAATATCATCAGGGCTGGAAGAAAAAGAAAGTAAAAAAAAAAAAAAAAAAAAAAAGAAAGAGGACATGGTAAGACACTTGATTTAAGCAGCTGATAGTACTAGTAGATCTCCAGTAGGAAAAGCATCACAAAGAGCCAAAAACTCTCAAAACTGTGGAAGAAAGCTACTGTTCCATCATTTAATGGGAAAAAATAAACTTTTAATTATTCTAATTTCCACCTAAAACCATATACATTACTAGAATACCTTGTAACATGAACTTCACCTTAAAAAAAAAAAAAAAAGAAAGAAAAACACAGATCTATCTATCTATTTGGTAATAAGACAGAAGTCCAATGAATTGTAACCAAAACTAGTTAAAAGGCAATCGTGCCATACTAGTGCACTGTATGCTGCTGAATGCTTCACTCTGCTCTTCCCGAGGAGATCTGCAGCAGCTTCCCCTGCACACATAAGGCTCCTTCCTGATTCTAAGCATCGGCGCCTTCTCCCTTTCTTCAGCAAAGGGATATGCCTCTGGGCATCTTTCCACCTTCCCCAAAAAGCAAGAGAGCACTGAATACATTTGCAGATGCAAGTCAGCATCAGATTTGCAGTCGGCTTTGCTGCACGCACCACCCATCTCTTGCTTCTTTCTGACACAAAGAAAAGAAATCCCCCATTAAAGGGAGAGTTTCTTCTCCCTCCTCTCATCCTAGAGCAGCAGGGTGTGGATGAAGGTTGCATCTGCATCCCTCTGCCACCCAAGCACAGTTCTTTGCACCATAGGTTCCGATGTTTCTCCTCAGGTAGCATGAAACCCTTTTAACACACTCCAACTCTCTTCTTTGATAACTTCAAGTAATGTTTAGACAGGGAAAGAAACTCGTTTAAGGTCACTAGAAACAGCCACAGCATAAATCTTGTGCTATTCTGATCGACCTGGACCGTCAGACTTGCGTGTGTGCTACTTCAGTTTCCACCACCCCTCCTGCTTCTTGGAAAGCAGCTCAGGAACAGTGGACTTCAATCCAACTAGCACCCGCACCAGCATCCTTATCCCAACGCACCTCCCCGCTGACACTCTAGGAGATGCAGATGGCTTAATTAATCTGTAGCACCTTCATTTTTTTAAAAATTACATGTCTCAAGTCTCTAGCAACAATTAGCTCCAACTTCAAGCAAGAGCAGCCCACGTCTCGTGGCAGACGATGACAGCACAGTATTTAAATCCGATGTTAAACCTCCGCAGGCTTCGTGCCGCCAGCGGCACGCTGTCTAGTTGATGAAGCAAAGCTTGGCGAGCACCTATCGGGCAAAGGGCCTTCTCCAAGCAAGAGCACCGCTTCTTCAGCGCTCACCGCACCGTAGGAAAGATGAAGGGGGCAAGAGAGGGCTAGAGGTAGCCTAAAACAGCTGCAAGTAAAAAACCAACCGCCACATTTGGAGAAAAAAACTTCTATTTCACACTTTAATACAGCCATGAGAGAAAGGACAGACATTGGAAACACAGAGGATTCATAGAGGAAATTAAGACTGCAGTCTGCGACCAAGAGCGTAAAAATTGATTCAAACGACGCAGCCTATGTTTGTTTTCTATTAGGTCTATGACCAAACTCGCCAAACAAATACAGCATTTAGGACTACAAACTCCAGCAATTCTTCAGTTTTAAATGCCCTAAAAAGGGAGCACACAAAGAGTAAATACCTGAAGAATAAACCAATGAATGTAAAAAGTACTTCAGACAACATATCATGCTTACTATGAATTTAGTAATGTGAAATTTTACCCAGCACCCAAATTTCAAGCTTTTTATGTTTCTGCTGATATAAAAATCCACATTAATAGGCTGTCCTTGCATGAAGTCAGCAGTAATTGAACATGGGTTTATGCTATAGTTTCTCATGCCACTCCGAGGTGAACTAAAATTGCTTTTGTCCTTACGAAATACAGTTAGGCTTGTCTCATCTTTCTTGCTGTTTCTGCTTGAAAATAAAGCTCCTTTCACCTACGCCTTACTTTGGAGGCGAGAGTGGGTTCTTTGCTGATGGCCCATGGCCAACACTGTGGGATGTTGCTTCAATTACAAACTCGAGCATTCGAGTTATGATACTTAAGTGTGCAAGGACTCACCCTCAGAGCTGAGCTCTTAATATGGTACCTTCAAGTTTATACACCTTCATCAAAACTGTTTTTATGTCAAGATATACGTAAATTTAATCCGAATCCGTAAAAGAGTTTATTGCAGAACACTGAGCAAGTTTTGCAAGTAGATTTCCTATGCAAAGTAGGTACCTTTTTCACTGAAAATTCAAGCTTGGGGGAGCTCATTAGAGAAGCCTCCCTAATGAGCATCTATGATTCCTGGAAGAAATGACTGCAAATGTAATCAACATTGGACGTGTTTGTCAACTGAAGCTCTATCTCCTCTACAGCAAATCTCTGCACATGCGCACACCCTAACTCTATTTCCCCAGGAATGTGAGCACTCATTCCACCCTAGATTGCTGTTTATGATACCTGAAGTACCTATAGAGCTGCTTCACACCTATATGGATATATTCAGGCTCCTGCTGTAAGCCTTTTCTGCTCGTTTGACACGCGAGCTTTATCAAAGCGATGACGCCTGCAAGCCCGTTCAAGAAGGAACTTGCAATAACCTCGGCAGAGAGCTCCTCCAACCCACTGCTCCGCACGGCGCCTTTCATCTTCAAGGCGCGTGTCCCAGCGCAGGCTCCCCCACGGCCTTCGTCCCGGGCGGCGCGCGAGCTCCAGGCGCATGGCGCCCCGGCGGTGCTGCAGGCTCCCCGAGGGGCGCGACGCCTCTGCCCGCCGCAGCGCCGGGGTTTGCCGGGAGGGAAGAGCGCACTCGCCGGGGAAGGCTTAGCATCCTCTAAGGGAAAACCTCAGGCAATACTACTTTAACCCGACAATATAAAGCGTATTTTATACTTCTTTATACAGTCACTAGCAAATGAGTCAGTAACTTGGCAGCCAGCAGAGCTGAGACAACAAACTGTGATTTACATAACGAAGAGCATGAGGCCGCCTTTTTGAAACGCTATTTACATCTTTGCTTCTCACATGGAGCTGTACCGGGCTCATCCCACTTGCTCAGCTAGAAAAAAAAAAAAAAAAAAATCAACGTGGGACGTAAACACGGAGCAGCAAGTTCAAGCAGATCAACTACAGAAAACCTGCCACTGGGGGAAAAAAAAAATATATATATATTGCTTTCTAGAGTGTAAACATGCACCTCAGTTAAGTCACATCTTTAGACATTCTTTCCCTAAAATTCATCCTGAAACAGTCCACACTGAGAAACAGTTTGCCCAAAAAACGAGGGCATAGGAAAAAAAAGAACACATCTTAAAAACCACATGCATAGAAGATGCATTCCTTTCCTCAGCACACACATTTTACCCTCCAAAATCACACAGACTTCAATCCAGTTCTTTTATATGAAGACATATTCAACTCCCACACTTCCCAACGCTTGCTGTACTTTCATTCGTTTAAAATTAAAGTTTTAAGAGCAAAGCCACTTTGGCAGCCAACTTCTTTTCTTTTTCTTTCGTTAGACAGCACTGTTATGCAAACCATGTAAAATTCTTTTGAGGATAGAGGACTTTTCATAAGACTATTCAAGCATCAGGTGGTTTTCAATTAATTCCCTACTGCATTTGACGTTTATTTAACTACAATACATCTCTCAATCCTCAGGACTTTTGTGCCTGTAATGAACCATGGAAGAAAACACAAGAAGCTATACTGAACTACAAAAGCACTTTTTCAAGCCACATGAGGGCTCACACAAATACAATTTTATCAGATGCAGAGCAGTTATATCTAAAAGGGTTCCTTTGCGATGACATATTACACTTCATTAAAAAACAAGAATTAATTCTAGAGTATAAATGTAAGCCTAACCTTGAAACTTGAGCTGCTGGAATACTGCATACCACTAGCAGTCTGCAAAGGTGTCTAGAAACGGTTTGTCCTTCCAAAAATGCTTCCCGTCAGTGGGATCACAATAAAAAATCCTTGCAGGGGCTCTTTCGGGAAGGGAGCACACGCCTGCCCGGGCGTGGGGAAGGGCATCACCTGCGTGTGTGCAAGCGCTTCATCAGCTAGCTGGAGCAGGATACACACAGGTGATTGCCCCCAGAAGCATCCTTAGAGCAAGACTTGGCTCGAGGAGGGTGAGGAGTCGTTCAGGGTCTGGCAGCACCTGTCAGTCAAGTGGATGCTACAAAGCTAAGACACATCTGCCCAGGTAAGAGCTTTTCCACGGCTATTCCTCCAAGGGTGCCATGCTGTCCGCCACAATAACCATCAGCAGAACTGCAGCTGTCAGAGCCCGGGAACGCAGCACATCTGCTTATCTCCGAGGGCCTTCCCCTGCCACTCTCTTCCCCCTGCCTTGCAAGGACGCAGGAGATACTGGAAATCGGGACAGCTGTTGGCAGCTGTGATTTCCAGCAGGTATCCACCAGTGCTACCTGCAGGCAAGAAATGTTTTCACCTGTTTGCCTCCAGCGATGGAATACATTGCCTCAAATATTTAAGAGCAGTGCGGCTGTCCTTCGGTTGTGCCCATAGCCTCAAACCCAGCTCAGCCACTGGATCATTCTGGGTATTCATGGGGGTGAAATTCAGGGCTCTAAGTTACATTGCTCACCCAATACAGCACAGCTATCTGCTTTCCAGAGTTGGAGAAGGCAAGATTTATTACTAAGAAAAATGACAGAGAGAAGCACAGAAATTCAACTCCAAAGCCGCATCTTAAGGCGCAGTCAAAAGGATTAATTTAATACATACAGACATCGTGGTTGGCTCTACTAAATGTAACAAAAACCTCAGTGAATCCTTGGTGATGCAGATTTCCATCCAGGCTGTACGGAGCCAAGAGAACTACGGCCATGTTCAGGTCATGGGTAGGCCACGCTCTTCACCTGTGTCAACGCACTAGATTTAGACTTACGCCCATAAACTGTGTCCAGTTCTGGGCTCCCCAGTACAAGGGGGATGTGGAGCTGCTGGAGAGAGTCCAGCGCAGGGCTAC
>VZSV01000028.1:1938331-1965843 GCA_013398735.1 Nothocercus julius | reverse complement strand
ACCCGCTTGGACGCAGTCCTGAGCCACCTGCTGTAGGTGACCCTGCGTGTGCAGGGGGGTTGGACTAGATGATCTCTAGAGGTCCCTTCCAACCTTAAGCATTCTGTGATTCTATGATAAATCTACACCCACTAGAAAACATCCAACTGCAGTGAAGGGGAAAGAGTCTAAATATGAAACCCTCTTTGGCAGAAATATTGAGATAAGCTTTTTATTCTATGAAGAACAAAAACAGAAGAGAACAAAAGGTCTTGGACGCCAAGATTCAACCTTCTCCTCTTGCAGCTTCTATGATGGATGCAGTTACCTCCTGAAGAAGTGCTCAGGATACCCAGATCTACCAGCAGCCCCCAAAAAGTCAATATTGAGTAGTTACCAATAAGCAGACTTTATTCATAATTTCCTCTTAATTCAGTAAGTTAGTCTTACCAAATTTAAATAATCCTACTTTAAATCTTGAGTGTTATATTTCATCACTCTTCTGCGAGTAAGGCATTTCCTGGGGAACCTACACTTAATTTCCCAGAATATACAAAGCCGTAATTTATAGAAATTTGGGAACTAGAAAAGGAAATCCAGAGACTGGATTTTAATGTCTTCCCATTACACACTTCCCTTCCCGGCTTCTTTGACACTGCCCTTTTTGTGCAACTCCAACCTGCAGCCAGGTTTAGAACTTCAAAAGCAACTTTTTGTAGCAGTCAAACTGCTATACTTGGAAACTATATAATTATTTAATAGTCTGATGATACCACAAGGCTACCACCGCTAGTAAGGCCAGACAGTAATGTAAGATTTAAGCTTCACGCTTCCCAGCATATCACTGCGCCTTTAGGTTTCAGAGCTAACCAAAGTTAAAGGATTAGTAATCACTTGTAAAGATCTGAACTAATAAATGGAACGAGGTCGAACTCCAGATTGGCAAGATCCAAGAAATTTGCAGGCTCGCTCCTCACCAAACTCTTCGTACTGCAAGCTATTTATTCCACTGAAAACTGCAAAACTGGAGCTTTTTATTCCCAGATCCTTACGTAACTACATATATACTATTTCAAACTTTAGTCACGTGTTTTATTTGTGATCAGATCAGAGACAAACATCCACATCTGAAATCATCACTTCCCAGTTCAGAGACATGGTCTTGTATTTTCTAACTTACCTCACAAAAGAGTCAGGAAATCCACAAAATCATTTTCCTGAGCATTGAAAAGCTGCTTCAAATTAGTAACTCCATAAATCATTAAGATTCCAAACACTACAGGTTTCTTATAGGACTTACCTTTAAACTGTACATAGTACCTTTCCCACAGCTACAATATTTGTAATTCTATTTTTTGTTTTGTTTTTAAGTTGTAATACAAACCAAGATGTAGCTGCTATAGGGACTACTTTTCATAAACTCGTACTCAATGCTGTTGAAAGTCGAATAAATCTCATAATGTAAACACAGAAAAAAAATAGAACAGATATTGTTTGCAAGAAATTAGAAAGAAATTGTTCTACAGGGTTTTTTTTCCCCATAGGATTTTGCTTCAGCAGACTAATCTCTCTTTCTGCCTCTGCTCATTTGGTTATTTTCTGCATGCTGAAAACCAGACAGAGTTTATCATTTGCTTAATGGAATAACTACTGCCACAATTAGACATTAGCCCTGAAGTGGCTTAGGAGGCAAATGTGCCTTAAGCCTAACAGTTATCTCAGGTAACGCCTCATTGCCTGAAGATGCTGCCCAATATTACAGTATTAGTGGGATACTCAGGACAACCAGAAAACCATTTACTGATACTCTGCTGCTACTCACAGCCTTCCTTAACAACCTGCTATCTGCCACACCACTACAGATGTGCTTGGGGACATGGAGAGGCACAACCCAAACACAAAAGTAAAAAGACTAGGAGCTGAAAGTATCAGCTATCTAAAAATTTCCAAATACCGTTATTCAAACGTAATGATTAAATCTACATTTACTTTTCAAGCTCATCTTTGTTCTAAATAATAGTCAAAATGTATCCAGGGATGAAACTGATAACTCAAAAATTAGAGCTTGTAACTTTCAGTAAATGAGCATTTTGGAAGTGCGTATTTCAACTAATATCCACAGTTAACTTTTATTGATGGACAGACTGGTATCTCATCTCCTAGGAGCAACAGATGGAAATATAAAATATATTAAGCTTTCAAGTGCAGGAAACAATTCCTTTGTGTACATGAAAACAAGCAAGCAGAAGCATCTTTTCCTTTAAAGTACTTCATGTATTTGTATCCTTCTATATTAAATAAATAAATAAATAAATTTTTAAAATCAATAAAACAGAGGTACAACATAAGGGTCAGTCAAATCAGAGATTATTGCACACTGTCAGTAAAAACTATATGACTTAGCTGATTGAACAGGCAATCAATAAATACACAATAGAAGGGTGCCTATATGCAAGCTAACTGATCTATTGCCACTGAAGTGCTGATACCAAATTTACAGTTAGCCCTTGAGGGAAAACAGGAAATATTCAGTGTGAAAAATTCTGTATGAAAAATTACTAGGAAAACGATGGCAAAAGTAGTGAAACAACATGATTGCAAAACCAAAATATTCTGTGGTCATTAAAGCTAAATAATTCAGCTATTAAGTTCAAACCCCCTACAATGTCTCTCTCAGAACTAAGGATTTTATTCTCAGAATTCTGAACCAAATAAAAATATGATAACCTTTAGTGAATCATCTATGTTAAGAAAGCTGCAAATTAAAACTCTTTCGGAAGTTTTAATTTACCCTTACTTCAGAAATCTAAAAAAATAACACAAACTTGGAACTGCCTGTGCAATGCCCACACTGACCGTCGACGTTATTAAGAAGCCTCAGTTCACTATTTGCCCATGTTGAGCTGACTGAATGCATTTGTTCTAATGATACTCGTTGCTTAAGACACAGCGCTTAGAAAGCACTTTTGCAAATAAATAAATAAATAAATAAATAAGTTAGGGAACCTGCTTTACTGCACTGCAGAATCGGCAGCAGCCCAAAGCTGCTCGGGCAACTGCTCCAGCAGCAGAAGGTGCCACACGCCTATAGGGAGAGCTTGGCAGGGCACAGAAGGAGCCGCACGCCTATAGGGAGAGCTTGGCAGGGCATAGAAGGAGCCGCACGCCTATAGGGAGAGCTTGGCAGGGCACAGAAGGAGCCGCACGCCTATAGGGAGAGCTTGGCAGGGCATAGAAGGAGCCGCACGCCTATAGGGAGAGCTTGGCAGGGCACAGAAGGAGCCGCACGCCTATAGGGAGAGCTTGGCAGGGCATAGAAGGAGCTGCACGCCTATAGGGAGAGCTTGGCAGGGCATAGAAGGTGCCGCACGCCTATAGGGAGAGCTTGGCAGGCAATAGAAGGTGCTGCACGCCTATAGGGAGAGCTTGGCAGGGCACAGGGAAGCCAGCCCTGCTGCAGCAGTTTTTTTTACATTATTGAACATTCTGCTGGATGACTTTCACAGAAACCTACGGGTGCACAAGGAGAATTAATATGTATCGCCTGAAGAGGTGCACCTGAAAATTAGCATTCTGATACAGAGAGATGCTTCAAATAGCTGTATTCCAGGTTAACTGTTCATTCAGGCATTTTAAAACATTTTCAGAGTGTCCCATATTTCCAAGGGGATCAAGAAAGAAACGTTTTATTGGAGCTCTCTGAAGCCAAGTGCATTCAGTGAACGGAGATTGTAAGGGCAGAAGACCAAACCCTCCATGCGCAGCACGCCCTAGTCACAGCCAGGAGCTCTGGTTAAAGGCAAAGCATTAAAGAACGCAAGAGAAAGTTTTGTTGATAATTCACATATCACTTACAGAAATATCAGATTGACACCTCATGTACTACTTTAGTTGATCCCTTTTGGTAATGTTTTAGGTTTCAAGTTTTATATCTACGTTTGACAAATCGTATCGACACAGAACACATTTGTTAGGAAACTGCCATCACAAGTCATCTCACACACATACAGAGCACAAGCACAACTTCATAACACTGATGAATGTGCCAGAAGGCAAACTTCAGTGCCAGACAGAGCTGTGCTGTTTAAAATGATATACCAATACCTAAGAACAAGTCTTTAGTTTATTTTTATCATACATCATTTGCACAAAGTCATGTAATGCACAAATGCAGGATCACCTTGGCATTATTTTTGCTCTCTATATACTGCTGCTGTCCTGAAAGATCTTGAGGGCAATACGCTAGTGTGGAAGCCACTGGTTTGTTAAGGGTCACTTTTACTGTAGGACCTGAAAGTGATCTCCCCTCTCGCCCATCCTTACACTCGCAGATCCGTTTCTTGCCTGTCCTTGCACAGAGCTGCAAATCAAACTGCAGACAGACCCAGACACTTCACAGGACCCAAAATCTCTACTCAACATTTTGTGCAAGTCAGATGCTCAATCACAGCAGCTCTCCTCTCGAGCCCCTGACACAGCTCCGAGTTCCTCTCCCCAAGGCCTTGGGCCCACGGTCTAACACAACCTCACCCCAAGTGGCACAAGCCTCACACCTCCAGCCTCTTCCCACCTTTTTTTCCTATCTAATGAAAGACACCAGCTTTAACTGAAGCAAAAAAACAAACACATTTGAGTAGCAACCAAAAAAAATCTGTTTTTTTCTCTCCTTTCCAGATTTCTTTTACTTTAGGCTTTGTGACTGGGACAAGCAGCTACACAGAACTCCACACGGCCAGGAAGTAAGTATTTCCCTACAGCTAAATCTTCTGAAGTATCAGTCTCTAAGTGGATGGCAATGCTACTGCTACCAGACATGAGAATTTAGTTCGAAAAAAGGACATATGCAAAAACACTGCTCAAAATTTTATCTTTTCTACAGCCTTCTCCACTTCCCATCCCCTTCTCCCTTCCTTCCTCATGCCAACAACTGCTTTTAAGCTTTATTATCACAGATCAAAACCAGACCCATCAGCTGAAACATCCAGCCCACATGCAGCATCACCAGCACAGACATTACAACCCCAGCACACGCGGATGGTTTTCACGCCAGCATGCACAACTCTATTTGACAAGCAAGCACGGGCAGAAACAGCAAGAAAACACCTAACTGTGCAAATATGACTGTTTGTTAGCACAGCCCGTCCACCTCGACAAACTCAGAAACTAGGAGATTGCCATTTTTCATTTCAACAGCAGCTGTGGGCATTTGCTGCACTAACATCATGGTTCAACATGTAACATCTCCCCTTTCACACCTGCAGCTCATGCACACACTGCAACTCTCTCTTACAGGTCACTGTACACATTTCTTAAAACTGTACACATTTCTTAAAACACACAAAGCCACACAACTAAATGACATGAGTATGACAACATTTTAAAATAAAACTAAAGGGCCTTTTTTTTTTATTCTTTTTTTCCCCGACCATAGATACTAATCCCCTAAAATTCAGCTGAAGGTGCTCAAGAGCAAGCAGGACAACCAGGTACTTGTGGTGAGCAAAGCTCAGTTCTGAAATTTTGCCTCGAAGGTGTTAAGCCCTTTTACCATTAACTTCACATCAAATAAAAGTAATAAGATGACTGGCAAATGAAGAATAGCTGGAGCTGAGCTGCCACTTTTAATAACCCAGTTTCCATTTAAAGAGGGAGATGGCCGTAGGGTTTGAGAATTTGTCACTAGCATGTACACTCGCTGATAGTAAATGCAGATGAGATAATCCAATTTTAAACATGTTCCATCTTACTCCCTTGACCACTAAAAAAATAAAAAGCTACATAGCATTATGGGCACCTGTTTTTTATTTTATTTTATTTATTTATTTTTATTAAAAGGAGGATACAAACTTGTAATACAATGTTTCTACAGAAGGTGGACAACTATTTTCAGCATTACCTGCAAGCAAAGGAAATGCAGCTTTTTAGAACTACCGTAGAGGAAGCAGGCAAGAACAAAATTTTCACAAAGATCTAACTTTGATCAAATAAACAGAGCAATCGTATTACTTTTCAAATTACCAGGCAGGAATATAAGAATTTAGCTTCTCCATGCTGAGTCGTGGTGTAGCGCCTCAGGGAGGTGATACATACACAGGGCAATTTTTAACAGCTCTAGCAGTGGCAGATATTTCAATGGATTTTTTCCTAAGGAAGGCAGGAGATCAGCACTGGCTTCCAAATTTCAATGCTAGTCATATCACCTCTCGTGTGACTTGGAGTTCAGTTTTAATGCTTTTTTAAAACTTTAACCTTCATATTTAAAATACAAGTTCATTTCCTATGGCTTATAACCAAGGGAACTGATTTTAACATCTCCATGGTATACCACTTATCTCAAAGTGATTTTCAAAACAACGGTACAGTTATAAAATTAGGATTCAGCAGTTTAGAAGAATGTCTTCTTGAATGTATGCCAAATTTATTATGAAACAAAAAAAGATGATCCTTCCAAGTCTAAAAAAAATACTAGAAAGGTTACCGAAATTAGACCACAGGTTCTGCAGGATTTTCTCACCACATGGATCTCATTTAACAATAAAAAATTTAAAACTACAACTCGGATCTAATTTATGTGCAACTGTAAAACACTCCTTAAAAAGAACATAATAGCGGTGTTAGTTTTCAGATTTATCCTATTAAACATTACATCACAGAGGTGAAATAGTAGGGAAGGCAAAATTTGCATTAGCATCTACACCCAGAAACTGCCAAACTGCCTAATCAATTTACTGAATGGGGAAAAAGATGTCAAGAAGTGCGTACATAGGAAGGACAGGCAAACAACCAAGGTGAAGATGAAGTCACACGAAAGGAATGACAAAGGAAATCAGTGAAAAAGGATGGTGAGGAGCACTTGAGGTTAACCCAGGTTTCACAATTTTCTGTTTGTGCAGTCCATTTTCTCAGACATATATTTCCAGGTAACTTTTGTCTGTCTTGAGTACTTGCATAAATAGTCGTCTTTAGTCACTAACCATATAATTTACACTTTAACCAACAGTTAAGAGGAGATACAAGATTGAACAAACAAACAAAAAAAACCCACAACATTGTACATAATAGGTACAAAAAGCAGGTACCTACAAAAGGACAAATCATCAGTGCAGTGCTCACTAGTATAAACTGGCATGCAAAACAAGTGCAGATCGTAGCAGTGAGGTTGCACTCCCATCCACCCACCTGCATTCTGGCTTCATGCATTTCCCACACACAACTGAGGAGCTAACGCGTTTCCCTCAACAGCAATCTGACCTTGCAGAATGGTTGAAGTGCAGCATAAAGCATTGCTCACATGTAAAAGACGCTATACACACTAATTATTTGTACATATGGTGTATATAAGTACACAGATAATATCAAACAATCCAGAAGAAAAGTGCATTTTTAGAGCACAGCTTAGCTGCAATAAGGGAAAAACGTGACCTGCGTTTTGTTTCAGCAAGCAGTTTGCACAAACAAAAAACCTGCAATCCTCAGTTTTCTACTGTAAATCTGAAATGACATTAGATCACATCCCTGGTAATTACAAGCCATGTTAGATTTGTCAGTTTTGGCACAAGTAGACGGTCACTACTATTTTGACAAAATTGCTGCAAGACCAAGCGACAACTTAGTCTAATGAGAAGACATCCCACATTGCTGGCTCTGTATAATCTCACAAAAATTTGCAAAAATTTATACAAGGTACTTTGCCAAGCAAGGGTCACTGTTAGCTCTCTTGATGACACCAGTGAATTTCTCCACAGCTGGATTATGAAAATGAAGCGGCTCATTTGTGTTTACAGACAAGGCACTGGCTGAGGGAGTTGGCAGTGGACCCTTTTACTCTAATCAGTCACTCTAACACTTTTCAGAATGAATTAATTCTTTGAACACTATATGAGAGGAAGAAGAAACACTTACTAGTACAGAACTTCATTCGCTTCATGTCTTTCATATCTAACAGTTTCACACATCAATCTGAAAGAGAAGGAAAGAAGTCATTTTTAATTACAATTCATATCATTGTCACAAAAGACTTCAGTTTTCTAAAGTTAGTCATCATTTTCACATTTGCCTCCAGCACTCACACAAACTACCATCAATTTAAAGCTAAGCTGATTCTTAATTCAAGGAAAAAAAATGTTAAGTCTAAGTATTAAAGTTATTAGCTCATCCTGTACAAGATCTGATTTAGAATCTTGGATGTAATTACTTCCTTTAAAAAAAGAAAACTATAAAAACGGTAAAATGATACTGGTCTCATTTTTTACAGTGGTCTGGTAAAACTAGTTGCTTTATTATGAAACAATTCACATCCATTAGAAACGGATGCAAGCTTACAGTGTGCAATACTGATCAAAGACATCATGATATAAGCAATACTTCCCTTCCCATGTCAGGCCCAAGAGATAAAACAAGAAATTATGTCACACGTTAATCTGCAGAAGCTAAACCTAAAAATTAAGAGATGTTAATATTGAGCTCCCATTGAGCTTGAAGCAGAGCGAATTTTCTGCAGGAAAATCTTCTCTGGCTACAGAAGAGGATTAAATCTTTTTGCATTCAATATGTGCCTGACAAATGTGGTGTAATAGAGAGCAACTACAGGAGAGCTTAGCACGTATTGGGAAACGCAGTGTAAACTTCGTGCTGACTGCAGCACCGCACTTTCCACTCTCTCACCACTTTTTTCCAGTCTCTCAAGGAAACGCTAACGACAGAGCTCTGCGAGGGGGGAAAGAAATAAAACTCATCACCTCCCTCACACACTGCCTGGCACTGAAGGACACCGCAGGCAACTCGGCTATTGACAGACACACCTACAGAGATTCGCCTAGGAGGCTCATAGAGGGATTAAATCAAGGAGCTATGTGTAAATTTGGGGAAGAAATCCTGACTCCACGCAGGGCTTGTCACCAGAACCTTAGCGTCCCAACGCCCTGGGGCAGACTGCAGTGGTATCAGGAAGGAAACAAAAAGTTCTGAAGTGCTAAGGAGCAGAGAAGCTGATCTGGGACCTCAAACAGCTGGTCTGAGCTTGGTGGAAATTTAAAGGGCTTCATGTTGCCATTTCCCATGGCACTTCCCAAGTTCACTGATTTCAGCAGCTAAGGTGCTGCCACGAGAATTACCTTAGCACTCTCCTCTGGCAAGATTTTACTTATTGGTTCAGCCCACTAACAACGCGTTTTCTCTTCTCAACGAGAGTGCCTTATTGGCAACTCCTACCCTGCTAATAGAAAATTCTGAGCTGTTGCTCTATTTGCTCAAGGATCAACTGTGTTATCATAGCCTTCCCCTTCCCATCCAGTCCTGGGTCAGCCATTTCTGAGCACTTTTCTGAGGGGCCATTTCCATATAACATTTGTAGCAAGTAAAGAACGTTTCGCTTCCTTGCACAGCAAGCAACCTTTTGAACCCCACACTTTCTCAATTTGAGACAATGTTCACCAGCAGAGGGTCAAGTCTTGCCAAAAGTCTTTACAGGCCCGGAAAAGCTACTGTTTTGCTTCAAATCCTAGAGTCCTCATGCTCTCTCCCCAGTCCTCTGTTTTGGGAGAGAATTTGAGTGTGGACATGAGGATAAAAACAAAACAAATGTTGGCAACAAAACCATTAAAGCCACTGGGGGGGGGGGGGGGGGGGTGAAAACACAGAAGTCTTTGCTAGAAATGAATTTTAAAAATGAAAATACTGTTCAAGGAACATGCAGGATAGTCTATAGCCCGTTGGTCAAAAGAGATTCTGGGCAACAAGCCATCTAGGAGTAGGGGTTATAGGAAACAGAATTGCTTTCTTTCACAAGCAAGTTTTGTTCCCCTGTGAATTTGGAGCAAAGGAAATGCATTCTTGATTCAGTCAAGCAAGTTCATCATTCCACCCTGGCACTGCGTGAAAGTTTTATGGTGTTTTAATATGAATGGATAGTAATAAATAGCAGGAAAAGCCTCTTATAGGAGAGAGCCAAGTGTTTCAATCCTATATTAAACTGCAACAGCTAGAACTTAAAGTTACTGAACAGTAGAAACTCTATTATCTCTTAAATATTTAGAATATAGCATTAGCTTTGGCCAATTCGAGTGTTTAATCTTGTCTAGAATATGATCTTTGTCCAAGAGATCCTAAACCTAAACATATCCTAAAACAGATCCTAAACCAAACCTTAGGGACACGTTTAGCCGGCGTGATGTCGAGGGCTTTACGGTCGGACTCAACGATCTTAAAAGATTCTATGATTCTATGAAATGTAATAAATTCAAGATTGTATCATCAGCAGTTGTTCACTAATAAGGGCTATATTTAATAGACTAGTTCTAATGTATCCCTGAGGGTTTTTTGGCATCTCAGTGCCACAAGAAATGCTGTATCCTAAATAATTTTATGAAAACTTTTTCTCCCACAGTTGCAAAGGGAATGCAGCATTTCCCATGTATGGTACTGTAAACAGAAGCTCTCTTCTAGGAATTTACTGTGCTGGGAGAGCAACACAAGTTCCACACATTCCTCAGCAAGAATCTCATTCTGGACAGGAAGCCAGAAACCACATATCAACAGAGCGTGCAACCATATGTGCAAACTTTGATCTTTGTTAACAAGTTAAAAGTCACTTCTATTCCAGCCATGCAGAACTGGATACATTAAAAGTCTTGCATGTGAGCCTTGCATTACAAAATCAATATAGAAAAGAAGAAAAAAATGGCTAGCTTTTCAATTTGAGGTATGGCAAAGAGCAGAATACTGCTATAGACATCTCCGTTCCTTTCCTTTGTTAATTAATCAATATATAAATGCATTAAATATTCCAGAAATAATGAAATAATGACTACATTTCAATAAATGCTAAGTTTGTATAGTGACGACATACAACTTCAAATCACCACTTCTTTTTCTGGCAGCTAAAAAGTTATTCCTGGTAGAAATTTTATTAATTTTAACTGAATTTTAGCTTTCTAATAATTATATCATATGTCTGCTGTCTGCCATGACCACATCTTCACACAGCACCTTTACTGCAAAGTCTCTCAATTTCAGCTGTCATTGAGGATTAAATTTAAAGTCTGTTAAATAACTTTCTAAGCAACTTAAACTGAAGATTATGCCATGAATTATGCATCATCTGGATGCAGAAGTGATGAAAAGATGTGTGAAAACTGCTCCTATAGGAGCTGCAGAATTCAGCCCTGAATTTTAGTAACAGAGGGAAACTCAAAGCAAATTGCACTTGTCCTCTGCCCAACTCCACCCTCTCCATTTCAGGCAGAAAACTGGCCCCTTTACTTTTCCATAGCGCTCCCCACAAAATCTTCAAGACTGTTGTACCTTTCTTTTACAATTTCTTTTCTCTATTCAAACCCTCCTCAGTATGAAAACACTTAGAGTAGAGGAGTAACCAAAGAAGAGGGCTAGTCAGAAGACAGCCTAAGATACAGTGCATGCCTCTAATGCAAACTGTTTAGCTCGGGTATGCAGACACCCAAGGAATAGAAAATTTAGAAACCGAGGTACATAAGGGACTGCCCTTTTCCATGGCAGAGGGGAGGACTGGGGCAGCCAGGGGACCTGGCTCTAACCTTCCCCTCCCAAAAGGAAGTGAAAAGTCATTGCCATTGGGCCTTTCTAAATGAATTCTAAATGAATACATACTTAGGATGGAAGAAGTTTTACACCAAAAAGTTTGAACTGTAAACAAGATTATAATCACCCCAAAATATTTTATAAAAAATAGAAACATTAAAAATTGTCCTTGTACTCAACCTTGATGGCACTTCATCTCATAAAAGCTAAAACTTCCATTAGAAGTCAGTAATTAGAGTTAGGAATTATTTCATAGCCACCACAGAATTATCATTTAATTAAATATTAAGTATAAGGAAAAATGTTTGCAGGCAACTTGGCGTTTTTGATGGAAGGACCAACATGCAAGTGATGAACAGATGATTAAAATACTACTTCCACAAATCATAAACAAAAATACTACTTCCACAAATCATAAACAAATAAATAAAATCCTTAAGGCACTTAAGGCAAGTCTGTAAGAGATGCATATTTCTACACAGCCGTGGCCACATTTTCTCCACACACAAGCAGCAATGTGTTGATAAAGTATTCTACCTTAGCTGATGTTCTCTCAGATTAGACAGGGCTTCCATTCCATGTAAATAGGAATACACAATCTCCAAATCCTACAAACAAATGGGAAACATTTATTAGAATCCTCAAACTGGCACAAGTTGTTAACATGCTGTTTACGTTAAGCTTCTGGAGTTCTCCTAGTATGGGCAACACAAACATTTGAAATAGCACATTTACAAGAGTTAATTACAAGATGAAAACCTTGGATTATATTTTGGAAGCCTACAAGGGGAAGAACGATGCTGTCCGCACCATAAAATACCAATAGAGAAAACCTTTAGACTTTGGCTGTCTTTACTCAAGTTCAGTAAAAAAATTGGGTCCAGAACTCTGGTACTCTGCAACCGCTACTGTTCTGCCTTCCAGTGCCAACATACTTGAAAACCCAATTTATTTTGCAAAGCAAGCTCGTGGGAAGTAGTCTTTTTATGTTCAGGGGAAAAGAAATTTGATAAAATTCCCATGGCTTAAAAAAAAAAAAAAAAAAATCCAAAACTATCCTCTGCAAAGAGAAGCTAAACTACAAAACACACATGAAAAAAAAAAAAAAAAAAAAAAAAACATCCAGGACTGGGCAGATCTGCAGGGAGCTGGTGCCCAGAGCCTTTTGGGGATTACTTGGAGAAGAGGCTGCTCAGGAGGTGCTGCTGTAACTCGCCCTCGACCAGCCTGCCCAGCCACTGACAGACACCAGGAGGACGCAGAGCAACCGGCTGCCACCGTCTCCTCCACCTCAGGGCTCGCGCAGAGGCTGCTCTCAAGCAGCGCAGGGTTTATGCATGATAAAAAAGACTAACTGAAGAGTCATCACAGATACTGACTTACTCTCCAGATGTGCAAGTGGACCCTGGGCACACTGTATCAGTTTTATGAGTTGTATCGGGTAGGCGATTCCTCCAAGCGCGCTGCGGCGCAGCCTCCAAGCCACCCTGCGCCTCTCCAGAGGGTGAAGCGTCTCAACGGGAAACAGCTCCCTCTAGCACTCAAAGCTTGGGATTGAAATTTAAGCAGCAAATTCCAGCATCATTCCTTTCCTTAAATTCCCAAAGCTGCAAAATGTAGAAGGCTAAAGCAGAAAAACCCACTAAATTATCCCATGAGGCTCTTCAGTTTTCCACTTACCCCAGAAAACCCTTTAAAAAAAAAAATAGTAATAGTAAACATTAACATATCCATTATTGGGCATAAATGTTTTATAGCCATTTCAAATTTTCAAATTCTCAAATTAAGAACAAGTTGCTGTAATGCAAGAATTCTGCAAAAATATTTGCACCATCCTTAACAGACTCAGCTTTAAACAGTGAAGCTATACAAGACATTTTACCAAACTTAAGCAGGTGACCTACGCAATTTCCAGTGATGACTTTCTAGACCTCTGCCAAGAAGCTAAGGAGATTCCAGTTCTCAGGAAAAGAACTCTGTCTTTCAAAAAGGACACGGCTGGTCTTGACGATTTGAGCAGGAGAGCCGAGCAGGACCTTAGAGGCTGCAGCTAAATTCGCCCCCCTCGTGGCTTCAGCATGTTTGGAGAGCAGTGCTCCCGAGAGCTGCCCTTCGCCTTAACCCGCAGGATGCGCGAGGGCAGGGGAGCGACAGCCGCAACCTCGCGCGCTTTCCCCGCTCCTGGAGTTCCCGTAACGCTTTCGCTCAAACCACCACGAGGTGGCAGGCTGAGCCACCACCAGCGCAGGGACAGTTTCCTCCGCACGCACTTTCTCCTCTCCTTTTAAAAACACCCAATCCTTTATAGCCGTTTATAGAAGCCAGAAGGAGGAAAGCTAATTTTAACTAACGTAGCTGATAAAACACTCTGCTGCCATAAGTCATATCAATAAGAAGAGCACGGGGAGCCACTACGAGCTCGCTTAACGTGTCGCTACTTGTGAGGACATTTCGAGGTGCCCCCGGGCTCAGTGTAAAGGCCCTCGCACACGACAGCGAGACTTGGGCCTTAGCACAGCTCAGCAGCAGTTAGATCTGTAAAAACGCACCCGTCTGCAACCTCACATGGGCTCTTAATTGCGATACAAAGTCTGCCGGCGACTACGCACAGACACTGCTGCTTGTTTTGCTCTGGTTTCAACCATTTCAACCACGTTTGCTCACGTCTCTGAAGCATGGCATATGAGCGGAGAAGCTTTCCCTTTCCTCTTACAGCAGCTTTAATATTATTTTAAATTAAAGGGAAAGAACAAAATACAATTCCTTAACTCACTGCCTTCAGTAGAAGCTTCTCAAGGCCACCTAACGCTCACCTGACCCTCAAAACTACCCGCTCCACAGCTATCTTTGCAGGGCTGGCTTTCCCTAAAATGATTCTTCTCCTCCAACCTGCCTCAGGGCGGCCGGAGCTCCAGCCGGAGCGTGTCTGGGGCCCCACGCAGACTGCGCAGCTCTCCGCACCCCTGCGCCAAGTTTCGGGGTGACGAGGCCGCGAGCTCCCTCCCTGTCCCGCTCTGCCCTCGCCTGTGACGGTGCCACCGCCCCGGCTCCGTCACGCAGCACGGAGCGATTTCGAACCTTTCGAGCAAGAGCCGCCGCCGCTGCGCCCGCACGCTAGGTCCAACGCGTCCCGCGGCCGCAGCAGCTCTTGCGTCGGTGCTATGAAGGCGACGGCTCATTCGGCTGGAGAAGGTGGCACCCTAACGTCTTGGACTGGCTTAAGTAGGCCATGAAGCCACGAGTAGGAAGGCAGCACCGCAGGTTTAATATGGCTGAGCGAGCCTTTGTTGAGATCGAGAAGTTTCAGAAGGGGAACCTTCTCTTTCTCTTCTCAACTATCCTAACACGTTTTTGCTCAATCCATGGTACGCTAACAAGAGCGAAGAGGCCACATTTTTCTTCCTAGGAAGGACAAAAACTCCAGTCTGAACCAATGTTGCTACAGTCTTGGCTCTCTGTCCTTGAAGCTGCATGATCCCAGCCTTTCCCTTTTATTCCTGGCAGGCAGCACTAGAGCTCACTGGCTCCTTAGCTGCTCCGGTAGCTATGCCAAGCAAATTTTTTTTCCCCCTATTTCTTGTATCATTCATTTACCACTTGTCTAGCTGCCTGTACTGGCTCAGGAGGGCCAAAGCAATGCCAGGGCTGCCAAAGGAAGAGCGCAGAGTTCAGGAACATCAGTTGATCCAGCTACAGCGACGGAAGCTCAGTCAAGCCGCTGACATAAATTTCATGGTTAGTTTAGCTGAAACAGCCACGTCTCGCTGCTCATTAACCCTTTTGCCAGAATTCCGCTGTCCACCGCAGAGGCACAGACCTGCTCCCGACTCGCTCGTTGGCACGAACGAGCTCACATGTGGTTCACACTAACGTGCCCGCAGCAGCTCTGGGACAACACGAGGCGGCTCCAACAGGACCTGCCGCGAGGCAGCAACGTCCAAGGGAAACGCAGGGCAAACTGAGGCTGGAAGCTCCCTCAGGCACCGCCAGCAGGGCCACCTCCAAATCCATTGCCTCAGCCGGAGGGCAAGTCACCTCTTCCAAACGTTAGATTGCCAAAAAACAGGACCAAAACCATCAACACACACTACGACAAAAAACAGAAAGCCAGCGCTGCTGATGCCAACGACCTTGTGGTGCCCGAAGGCAATGCAGCTTTCTACCTCCGGCTCCCAGCAGAGGCGAAAAATAACCCAACGGGCTCCTAACTGCTGTGTAGGAGTGTGCCCCGGTATGCACGGGCTTATTAGGGAGTCATACCAAAACTAATTTGCTGAGGGGATTAAAATGAAGTGTTTATCACGTAATGCAAAATTGGACATTTTATTTTGGTCTTTTACGTCAAGATGTTTCAAGGCGAGAGGAGGGAAGGGGAGGGCGGGCTGCCAGAATCCAAGCTAAAATAGCACAGTTGAAGATAAATTACTTACTCTGTTACTTTTTAACCCAGCTGAACGCTATCAGGGTATTTCTGCTGCAAGCCATTCTCCGTGGCGCACAGCCTTCCAGAGAGAGACCTGCGGGCTCAAAACAATAAAGCCAAGGCTAGAGAAAGTTCTCCAATCTGGTACACCGGGAACCAGATGGAAATAAAAGAAATGAACAAAAGAAGCAGAAACGTCATGTGTGCCGAGTAGCCCAAACTGGCGTTTTTTGCTCCCTCCCAGCAGAGCAGCAGCACCAGCAACCAGGTATGGTGTAAGACAGGGACTGCAAGGTCGTGGCACTCTCACTCGCCACACGTCCAAGGGGATCCAAGGGGAGCAGCTCAGCAGAGTTGCTGGATGCTGCTTGGGAGCAGGGCCAGGAATGCCTGGCAGGAGGCAGATCCTGCTGCCTCTTGTGTGTCACCCACCCCACCAGCCTGTCCTGTCTTGCCATAAACTGCCTCTCACAGGCAGCAAATGGGCTGACCCCAGAGCTTTGGGATAAAAACTCCTATCCCAAGAATTTTTTTTGTTTTGAAAATACCTTACCATCCATGTTCAAAGCAGGTGACAAAATTGCACCTGCTTTGGGCTGGGATTAAAAGGCAACTCTCAAATCTCATCATCCACTAAACCCATCACAGGCCAAATTAGCTACTTCAGAAGTTCAACTGACTGTGTTAACTTCCAAAAACTCTTAACATCTTAAACTCATACTGAATTTGTCTCACCTAGCACACATTATCACAGTATTTCTGAAAATGTGTGTGACATAACTTTACTCCACAGGAATCGGCCATCACTAAGCTTGGGAATCGATCAGCCTTTAAGGTACTTTAGAGAGCAGCAATCCAACACGAGCGTTCACCTTCTCCACTGTGGTTAAGCAAGGCAAAAGAAATATGGAAATTAAAATGATTTTAAGACTTGTTGACACACTAAAATTGTTATTATTAGCTCCACTGGGGGTGGGGGCTTGGGGGGAGGAGAGGACATTTGTTCTGGGTTACAACAGGAATTTCAGATTAGAAACAGGAGGAACAGGCAGCTTTAATCTGGAGCTGCAGTACCCACATATGACGCTAATCAGGAACGACTCCAGAACCTTGTAAATATTACGAAGAAATCCCGTTTTCCTGGTTTCCCTTAATGGAGAATTGTCCCAGTATAGAACAAAAATACTCTTCTCCAAAGTCTGCAAGTGGATTACTGCCTCTCAATAACCAAGGCTGCAGAAATACCACTGGATCATGGCAAACAGCTGTGGAGAAACAAGATTTTTCTGCCTTCCTTTGCCTTGTTTGAGAATTATGAGAATTATGCTTCACTGGAAAGCAAATTTCACTAGAAGTCTTTTATTATTATTATTATTATTATTTTCCTAATAGAAACTGGATTAAAAGTCTCCACTTCTACATAGTGCCTCAACAGATTCACATGTAATAATACAAACAGCTCTTGTTCGGGAATTTTCAAACTTGCCAGTACAACCTGCTCAAATGCACCCCTCCCCACCCCTTCTAGACAAACAGATTTTTAATACTAGCTCAAAATTAGCACAATTGATTCAGCATATCCTACTGCTCATAACGCTTTTAGCGGAATAAAGCACAGAAATCAAGACATTCCTGATTACAATCATCCTATGAGATGGGGATAAACGCAGAAAGACTAGATGGGAAATTAAAGCCTGCCATCTCATGGAAGTCATTGAAAAAACTAATGAACAGAGGAAATTACAGGGTAGTGCTGTGCATTTCTTGTCGGCTTTCAAGACTCTTAGAAGTCAGACCATTAAATGCTTAGCACAAAAGCATAAGGTTCTGTAGTCAGAAATGCAGCCTTTGGTGGCAAGTCCAAATGCAAACAAAATGGTTTCATGGTTTCACTCTAAAAGACGTTGCCTGCAGACTGCACAGTCCATTATTCCGAAAGGCACTTAAGCTATTCACCATTTAAAAAAAAAAAAAAAAAAAAAAAAAAAACATAATTGCCTTTCCCCTCCTTTTCAATATTTATAGCCAACAGTTGGAAACTTGTATTAAATCTGTTCTATCCATTTTCACATTCACTGCACAAACACGCATGTCTTTTGTTGCAGAGTTTTTGCCTGTTCCTAGGGGGGTTGGTTTGTTTTTTGTTTTAATGCTAAGGAGAGTCTCAGATCATTCAGAGGCAGCCTGTTACTTATCCCATGTTTTCTATTAGCTGTGAAGCAAGACTCCAATATCCTATTAAAGAAAAAAAAATATCAATCTAGGGATAACAACTATATCAGCCACTAAACATAGTGGGATTTACTTCTCAACAACTATTTGCAGCAAGAGGTGAATGTTCTATAAATGCATCTAAACACAGAGGGCTACAACAATGGGTAATTTTTACTAAAAATCAGAAACAAGACCCAAACAGGGAAATTGAAGTGATACACAAGAATCCTGGAGTAACCAACTACAAGGTAACTCCTACTGGGCTCTGCCGTGCTGAGAACAAAAGAAGGATGCGGGAAACATTTAAATAAGACCTCAAGCCAGAGGAGTCGGTAAAAACAAACAGGGTGGTGAGGGAAAGGAGAATAACAGAGTGGGGAAGACTGTTAGCGAGACATGGGGCTGCTCATGAGCCCTGCTGAGAGGCTGCCAGGGACACGGTGGGGAGATTAAGACACAACAATACTCAGATGCTTTTGCTTGTTTGGTTTTTAGGGCGCTTACTTAGTCCACTGGTGTTTTTCAAAGCAGCCAGGGTTAACATATGTGATACCAGTTTAAGCACAAGATCTGCAGTTCACACCACCTGGGCCTAACTAAACCAGTTTCCCAGAAATTTCCATGAAGGAAGCACATTGCTCAGGACTGGGGCTAGACAAGAGCTTGGCAAAATTTTCATGGCAGCGGGCAAACGCAATCCATCTTATGAGAAGCCAGAACTGCTGCAAAGCTTAGTTCATGGTACTTTAACATTATAACCAAGTGGCAAACGCAGCTACACAACATTATTTCTCCAAACACATCACTAAAAGCCGTCAGTGATACACACTGTGCAGTGTATGGGTATTCGCAGTAGACCAAACTTGCTAAGAGATGCAGCTCCTCCAAAACAGGTAATTAAATAAAAGTCACAAGCAAACAGCGACATTGAGGAGCTCTGTTACTTGCCAGCTGCTCTGCGCTAAGGCACCACGTGAAGCTCTAAGCTTATCACTGCTAACGAGCTCACATACATAGGAGCAGCGAGGGGCCCCGCGGCGGCGCTCCCGTTTCATCACGGCACCCAGGGCCTCCTCGGAAAACGCGGCTTTGGGAGTTTGGGGCCTGATTTTGCAACTCCGAAGGGCGGCGAGTACCCCCAGCAGCCCCCGTCCAGCATCCAGGCCAGCAGCCGACCGACGTCGCCCGCTACTAACGGGCTTAATGGGGCTGAGGCCGCATGCCCACGGCCACGGCAAAGCGCGGAGGGACACGAAGGGAGCAGGCGAGCAGCAGGAGCGGCTGGCCGCAGCCAGGCGGGCGAGTGGGCTGGGCCGCAGGGACGCTCTGCCCCACGGCCGCGGGGCATTCACGGGAGTCAAGCGGCCGGGGTCCCTCTGGGCTTGGAGGGCGTCTCGCTGAAGGACGTCTATTGCACCGCTTACGCTTATGAATCAAAAAATGGTGAGCCAGCAAGAACATCAAGAGGGGGGGAGAAAAGATGAGAGCGCAAATAATCTCCAAGTTCGTACCCCCACGTTTATATTCCGGCATTTAAGCAAAGCCTTAAGATTGATTCGGAGTGACGCAACTTTCCCACTGTTCAGCGATGCAGCTCTGGTTAGTTCTGCCTACAGCTTCAACGAAAGCTTCATATAGCCTGATTCCCGCATCAGCATGGGGCCCATGGGAAGAATTCCCAGGCTACCGGGCAAATGCTGATACCGGAGCACGTATCCGCACATCACATCAAGTCTTACCCAGAAAGCTACCCCAGAGGCTGCTAGTGGCCACGGCCTCCCCTGTGCAAGTGTGGCACCCACAGGAAAACACTGAGCTTCTTTGCACAAAATAGTCTCCTCACCTCCAGGGATTTGTTGGAATACTCTTGGTAGTAGAAGGCAAGTGCTTTGGGAGTTTTCCGAGTCAAATGGGGGAGTACCCATAGGGGTTAGACACCCATAACCTTAAAATGTGGGGTTGAGGCACAGTCCTCCTAGGTGCCCATTCTGTAACTTAATTAGAGCTCTATAAAAACCCAATAAAATAACATTAAAATAAAAGGTTCCCATTGCCAAGCAGGTTGGAGTTTCTCCCTCTCCACTGCCCTAGGATCTTGTCTGCCCACTCAGCCAGCTCGAGTTGCTGATAACCTCTCCTCCTGGAGCGGCGTTCAATCAACGGAGGCCAAGACAGGGGCGATGGGGAGCCAAGCCACCCTCTCCCGTGATGGCTGCACAAGGTGGGCTCGGCCACACAGCTGCACGGGGAAGCCACACGGAGCACCAGCCAGCGCAGCAGCTTGTCCTAATGTAGGATACTGCCTTACCTCCGACTCTGCTGTGATTCCGTCTGTGCCTGGCACTATCCAAAAGGGAAAACCAGCAGGAAGGAAAACAGAAACTGTGCTGAAACGTCACCAGAATACTCTGCCAGCCTCTGAGGACTCCTGTCACGGGGAATGCGCCACCCAAACTGGTTTGCCTGTATTGCCTGTACTGGAAGCACCCTGTGTTTGGCACTCCCCAGCTCCAGCCCCAGGTTGCTCTGTTCTCAGAACAACCCCTGGAAACCCCTTTAGCTCATCACACCTGTGGGAGAGATCCAGCTAAATTCCCTTCTAGGTGTTAGACAGCTCAACACCAAGGCCCCACAGCTCTATTCTTTAGGTCTACATTTCACTGCCTGGAGACACTGCACTCGCACCACAGGTTAGGATAGTCACACGAACACGATTCGCAAGGAAGAGGCAGGGAATAAAGCCAATCCGTGGCTCACTCTGGTAAGCTCTGCCTTGGCTGGCTTAGGATTTTTTTGTCTAATAACCTGACCAACAGTTATAGCTCAACCGCTTCGCAAGTCATTGGATTCTTTTTTTGCTCACAGGCAACTTCTGTGTACAAACACTTGGCTGCCTGCAATAGCTTTCACTCGGAGATATCATCAACTGTTGTTTCACATTGCAGGGTTCCTAGCTAAGAGCATAAGGCAACCCATTCGCAACGACTGCATCTGCTCTACAAACACTCCACTTAGCGAGAGACTTCAATTTATAACAACTCTTAACAAGATATCCAGCTGTCACGCCACAACTGACATGCCATTTGTTACATCAGCGTCCCCCACCACGGGGCCCCGGGATCTCGCTCGCCCTGGCATTTCCGAGGCAGCAGCAGTGGCGGCTGGTGCAGCTGTCGAGGACAAGTGGGAGCTTTGGTGGGACGGACCCTGAATGCCGGACATCTGAAAACCCCATCGGCAGGACAGCGGCGAGCAGCCTCTCAGGGTCTTCATCCAACCCATGCTAAAGGGAAACCCATCTTAAAACTTCACAGTGTTTTCAGAGTGCTGCCACAGGTCACATTCTTCGCTTAGTGTAAGTTAACTAAGCCGAGCTAGATAACATTAATCTTCTTGCCTATAATTAAACACACACCCTAAGTTTCATTACAGCATCTTCTCGCCCAGCTCTTACATTTCAGTAGAGTTTTAAATCACGCCTCGGAAGGAAAAAGCCTACCAGACGTTTTGCAAATCGGTTTTCACCGAGCACACGACAACCACCAAATTGCTTAACAAGATGCTGCTTATCAGCTGAGGAGCAACTAGTATTTTAACCCAGAACGTGTGCCTCTACCAGAGCTCAAATTTGTACCTTCTAGCAACAAACAGAACTGGCTGTATGGAGAGCAAGCACATCCCTCACTAAAAACGACCACTTCTTACCTGCCAAGTCACTCATTTACTGTCACATCTGGCAATTCTATTTTTAACACTAAAAGCAACTCAAAACACATTAGCCAAAGCATCCCCACGAAACACCCCCTCCCTCTCCAAAGCACTGGGATCCAGGATAGGTGTGTGCAAGCCCTACAAAAACACCGGCGATGCTGCCAGCCTCCAAAGCTGGAGCGGCCGCAGCACCGCGTCAGCGCCTAAGCGCTGCCACGAGCGCGCTGCTCAGCGGCATGACTAACGTTGGCTACCTGCTTGCACAGGCCCAGAACGTCCCAAAAGGAGGGGACACAAACACCGCGCTCGCCGCTCCCTTTCCCGCGCAGGAGCACGGGCCCGGCAGGTTTGTGGCAGCGCCTAACGAACGTTTCCTGGCTCGGGATGGGGCAGCCCACAGAAAATAGGGACTCAAGCGGGAGCGTCGGTCTGGAATGCAGGCGGCTGCCCCGCAGGCTTCTTCCATGCGTGCCCAGTGGGGCTTGTGGCACCAAGGTCACCAGCCTAGCTATGTGTTGCGCACTGGGGGAGAGGGAACGCTGGTGGCAGCGTGACACCAAGGCAGCAAAGTCCCACAAGGGCCTCCAGGGCTAGAAACGTGGCTCCCGAGCTGCTCATCCACCCTGCGCTGCCGCCACAAGCTTGCCTCGGAGCATTCCTTACAGCATTCCTCAGGCATTCCTCGGAGCATTCCTGCCACGTGCCGTGTCTCTGCTCAGGCATCCCGCCGGACCCAACCTCTCTCCGAGGCACCATCCCAGCAGGTGCCACGCGGGTAACGCAGCCAACAGGCAAGTCCTTAAGGCTTGAGACTCCTGCCCCATAAAACCATCTCGTCAGTCACGTTTCACACACCGCTCGGCTGTTGCCACTACTAGTGCCCAGCGCACCCAAAGGGTGGCTGGCCTGACAGACTTAGAGGATTAGTGACCTCAGGCAAATTGTCTAGTTCAAGAAACAGTGGCTGGCGTGTGAACTTTCCATGCATAACAGTTAGCACAACTACAGCACTTTAAGGTTATAATGTATGCCTTTAAGCACATGACCCACACATTATATCAAACACTTGTGCCCCAAAGAAGCTTCAGATTTGTCATGTTCGTTCCTCTGCCTTCCTCTCACCACCCCAATTTCAACTCATTAAACCAATTCTACTTTTTCCCCCAAGGCTGGAGCTTCCCCCCAATTCCACTTCTTCCCCCAATACTGCTCTTTCACGAGCTGTACCTTGGCACGTACGTCTAATGTCTTTTTCCTCATCCTTAACTCAAAGGATTAAGTCTATTAACTTTCTACTGCTTTCCCTTCTGTAATTGGAATAATACGAGCTTTTAGCCACAACAATCAAAAAAAACAGTTGACAGCCACCATAAAAAATGAATGAGTGCCCTCCCAGCAGCTGCTACAGAGCAAACACATAAAGCACGAAATAACTACCTGAAGAGAGGGGGAAAAAAAACCCCGTCACCTCTTTTGGCAGTCTTCAATACTAGAATAAGACTGAGTAAATGGAACAGCAGCTACAAGGCCCCACACATTTTACGGCTGCAAAATCCTGCAAATCTGGTAAAAGTTCCACACAGGTTCCAGATGTACTTTTAACTAAGGGTTTTTGGCACTTAGGAAGGTACAGACGGCAGTTTGGAGCTCTAGAACAAGCACTTCAGTTGGATGTTTCTGCTAAAGCAATCAGCAGTGGAATATTTCCCTTGAGAGTTATGTTTACGCTGTATGGCCGCTCCCGGAGAAGTGGGGGATCCCACAGCTCCCACCTCTTCCCTACCTCCAGGGCAGAACACGGCAACTGTGCTGCTCATCCTTGGTTTTCATTCTTTCATAACTGAACAGACATGACAAGATCTGATTCTGGATCCATGGCACAAGCAATAGGTAGGAGCAGTCCGTAGAACACCTCGACTCCACGTCTACAGGAGATGTCAGCCTACGTACTAACACAGCATGGGCAAGCGCTCCCCCCGGCTCTGCACAGGTGAAGGCCTGAGCTGATGGAGCACAGCAGCTCCTCAGATTTCCCTAGGAATATTTGCCAGATGTTCTCCAACATTACAGGCATGATCTGGTTCACCCTGTGCACCTGATCACCAAATCACCTAGAGGGTGATTTCGCACTCTCTTGCCATTGATTTGTACTCCTTAGTGACTTTTTAGGGGAAGACTTATGAATAAATTTAGGGAAAAAAAAATCCAGAATAGCAACATCTTTTTTTAAACAATGAAATACTCCATTTTCATTTTAGCACATCAAGAAGTCAAAGAATTCCATCCATATAAACAGAAATTACAGGGTATTTTCCTTCCAGAGATATCTCAGTTTTGCTTCTGATGGCATATGAAAAAGCCTTAAGAACAAGCGTAAGAATGCACATTCCCTCAAATTATTAACTTAAACTGTGAACGTACAGAACGCAAGGGCTTAGCAAGAAGAGTTGGCTGTTACAGCTCAGCTATGCACCAGGCTAAAGTGACAAGCACACAGCGCACACAGGTGAAGCACAGTTAGCCCTGGAAGCGGCTGTAGGGACTATTTGTCCTTTCTTGAATCAGCCTGGGGGGGAAAACAAGAACTCCAAAGCGAAACAAAAAATTCTAGGTGCTTTTACTATGGACTGAAACTATACACACGTACACACGCAGTAACAGAGACAGCCTATAGGTCCAATTTTGTGCTATACTAACAGAGCTTCCTGGATTTGCTTCAAGAACACCAAGTCCTTTGGGAATTCCCAAGCACTTGAACAAACCATTTTCTTTTGAGCTGCAGTGAATGTTGTGTAATAGATCCTTTGGTATTTCTCCTTTTTGGGTTTTGGCAATAGCTGAATACCTTGTGATACCAGTATGTTCTGATCTGTTAACAATGGAAACGGACCCAGAGCCAAGTTGTGTTTTTGGTTTTTTTAAAGTGATTTTAAATTCCTGAGGGCACGGGGTGGGGGGGGAAGAGGAATGAAATGAATGCCATTTGAGCACTGATTACGAGACATACTCAAAGAAAAAACACCACAAGTCTAACTAACAAACTAGCTGAGTTGCAAGAGTTTTGATTTCACAGAGACTTACCAAAAAGTCTCCTGTGATTCTCTTTTTGCTTCAGCTGAACTCAGGGCAGGACAGGAGAGAAGGGGCAACGGATTTTAGAGAAATAATCTCAGTGAAAAGATGATTCATCAGCAATGACAACCTGCTTTGTAACTGCACTTTATGGCCTGACAGAAGAAAAATCACTGCTTAGGGTTCTAGAAGAGCTGGTGAAATCTACAAAACGAATCCAGAAAAGTTCAAAGACAATTTAGAGAAAAAAAAAGGATGGAGTAACAGCTAAAACTAGCAGAGAGGACTAGGCTTTCAAAAGCACATATACGACAGAATCATAGACTCCAGCCTTATTTTCCACATATCTACCCCTTTTGAGTTCAGGAAGGAGGCTTTGGAGCATGGTGGGCCCGTCTGACAAGTCTTCCCTTACTTCTGAGGCCACTGGCTGGTTTTAACCCACTTTAACAGCAGGAATCAGATTTACTGCAGAAAGGGAAGATACCAAGAAACACAAAGAAATGGGAAGCAATGAGCAAACGGGCTGGGTGTTCGCGGAGGGCACAAACTAGGAACATCAAACACTTGAGGACACAAATATTTACACACATTCTTACAGCCACAGAATAACTTCTTCTTAAAAAGATTAAAAACTGTCAAGCGCTTCATACCAAAACAAGTGACCTGAAACAACAGTTCATCTTTCCTGGGCTTTCCAAGTTGAAGTTAATATGTAATGCTGCTTTTTCTTTTGTCTAGTTACTAAAAGCTGTAGGGTAGTAAAGCATAATACTCTACCCACTTTCAAGTTAGAAATACACTTTTAAATCACCTCCAAATAAAAGGATGAGTTGGCGGTGAAGTGAGCAAGATGGTCTACTCAAATTCTCAAATGGAGAGAAGAAAAAAAAATAAAGCAAGTAGTGTTTTGAGCTTTTATCTTTTGATAGATAGCATTTTGTCCAGCAAGCAAAAAGAAATTAATAGCCCAGGCTTTGGCTCTTACACCGAGCTAGCAGAAGGAGGGGAGGGAGGAAAAGCTTGATCACTTGGCAATGGAAGACCAAGAAGTCGATAGCTGGCTGCCTGACAAGACAATTTTCCGTCTGTAATCTCATTCTCTTAAGCGAATTAAAACCAAAAAATGCTCCTGTTGCCCATTCTGGTAAATGGCATTTCATTCACTTGAACAGCCTGCGGTTTGAGTGCTTAATGCGGCTGTGCCCATGAGCAAGTTTCAGTCCTGACCTCGGGGCAGCAGAGGACGGTCCAAGAGGCCTGGGAGGCATTTCCAGCACGCACGCGGTTCACGTGAGCAACTCCTGGAGGGCATTTGGTGGTCCAGCACAGGCACTGCCAGCAACACCAGCGCACACCACACAGCCGAAAGGTTTATAAAGACACTGTTCACCCAAAGAAGAAGAAAAAAAAAAAAAAAAAACACTCAGCAAGCAGCAACATGCGCAGCACATAAAGGGTTCCTGAACTCACTCTTCATTTAATACTAACATCCACTCTTTTAGAGTTTGAACTAACGGTAAGATTTTGAAAATTAAGTAATCAGAAGAGATATGCCAAAATAGGCTTGCAGCAAAATACAGAGTCAATAACTCTTATTTCCTCATAGGAAGTGTGGCACTGCCTCGTCACATCTGCCTCCAAAGTCAAAATCTGCATCAGGAATGTTACATCAATGAAAGGCATTAGGAGGAAACTTAAGCTCATTTATAAAGAATGAGCAATTTTACAGTAAGAAATCATACCATGTGACTGTCCAAAGCAAGAGATGCCACTCTAGAATAATGTTATTGTAAAAAATAAAATAGGCATTTTTGAATTAAAGAGAAAATACTGCACTTAACCTAGCAGCATTTCACAGAAATGTCTGCACTTCTTTCAAATCCTTTTTTTTTTCCTCCCCTCAATTCACACACCAACATACTGACACTGCTGCTGAGTTATTATGATTATAGCAGCTTCAGTGTCTGAAGGTCAGTATCTCTCAAAAACTATTTAAATATTTATAAGATTTTTACACAACACAGAAGGCAGAAATTACAAAAGAATCTCTTGCTATTAATACATCTGGTTGTCTCCAGTTTCCTACACCATCAAAACCCCAAGAAAAACAGTGTTTTGAGACCAAGCACAAAGATGCCCTAATTTTTAGAAATCCCTCAATAAACCCAAGCGACAGAGCAAGTTTAATACAGTCACAAGACCCAGAGATTAATCTATTTACCAAAGAACCTGTGCAACAAAGAGCTTAATACTAAAAGATTACTAAAGATTACTAATTACAAAAAGATTTCCAACAAGATAAGGGTCAAGAGAACTAAAGAGTGCAAATGATTTCCATAATAATAGCTACTTCTAAAGAATAAATATGTTCTAAGGGAAAAAAGATATCACCCTGCTGCTTTTTCATAAAGTAATTGCCTCATTTAAGAAACCAACCATCCAGAAGAGTTGGATTAAGAGCTAAAATTACTATAAACGCACTATACTATAACCCAAGTCATGAGCTACTGGGTAAAATAACTCCAATTTTAGTATAGCTAAATATCAAAAATAG
>VZSV01000028.1:1911125-1937545 GCA_013398735.1 Nothocercus julius | reverse complement strand
ACCAGGAGAGAAATGCATTAAAGACGACACTGCTGCAAGCCACCTCCAGATACTCCAGCTTATACACATAAGATAAACCCAGACGGTAACAACAGGGACACTACTAAACAGTGCAAGGGGGTTCTATTTTAACATTCATTTGTATTGGCTTATACAGCTGTCATATCACTTCAGCATGTCCAAGATACTCTGAAACACCCAGGGAAAAGGGTGAACCTGAGATTTCATCAAGACTCCTTTTTGTTGCCTGTTCTATCAGTACAAGCACACTCAGATTTTAAACATCCAACTATTTTTGAGAAGGAGCTAATGGAAATTGCTTACAGCAAACAGAGCTGCCTCCACACCCATTCACCCCTCTGACAAATATTCAAACTGCCAACTCTTCAAGTTGACATATCTTTATTGATTGCTGCTTTAAAACAAGCTCATATACTGCTCTATACCCTCCAAAATAACACCAACATTTGAAGTCAAATTTATTCTGTGCTTGCATTTGAGATCTGAATGCATTAACAGTGCACGAAACATACAGATGACTGCCAGGACCACAACCCTTCACTGTATTCATGCTGAATGAATAAACATTTGCAATTATTACATCTTTATGCAAATATCATTTGGCACTAGCTTTAAGTTCGTCTTAAAGGGTAAAATTATTCAATGATAATATTTTATTCCAGGAGAACAAAAATTGCTTCTTTCATCCCTTTGCCAAGACAATAAATTATTTTCTTTATTTTTGTGCAGAAGATAAAGTCTCTCCCAAAAAGACTTATGTACATCTTACAAATTCCATTCTTCTTCTGAAACATGGATTACAAATAAAGAATCCTAGAATTTATATCTGCTATTATTTTGCAGGAGTGGCTTTTGTTAGAAGGTTGTTTGATAAAAGTGACAAAAACCTTACATAGGAAGAAAAACCTTTCTGCTCAACTAATTCAAGGTTTTGTTTGGAGCCTGGAACTGCAAAAATTAAAACTGCATTACATGCACCGCATTAACTGCATTACCCTTTTTCAAAGCAAAGCCTATGACCTTCATTAATTTTTTTCAAGGGAAACCCACATGTCTTTTAACCAGCAACTCGCACGTGAGCCAACTCACCTACCCAGACAGAAGCTGGGCACTTACCAGGTGAACTGCAGAAAGGAAATCTCCACAAATGATTTTATTTTATGCAGAGCTACGCAAACCAACCCACGCTGTGCTGCAGCAGCATCACGAGCGCTCTGCGACACGGGCATCATTTGCCTATGGTAACGTCCTAGATAAGGTCAGACACAGGCAGTGCTCCTCGCTCAGAGGGTTTCTGTGCCGCCACACGAGCCACGCACGGGGCATCTAACCCCTGGTATCACGACGCAACATCCACCTTGGCTGGTGGGTATTTTCTAGACTATATATCTTTACCATCTAACCACATGCACAAGCACTTGTCTCCTCCAGGCCTATTTTCCCCCTCCTTCCCTCCACTACTCAGTAACCTGTAACTTATTCTGCATTCAGGGTTGCCCACCTTGCAAGAGCAGTCGGTTTGGGGAGACTGCAAGTAGAGATGAGGTGCTGCCTCCCGACCTGTATCTGCATATAACAGCTGAGAATAAAATGCACCACTCAACATCAGAGGCAAAACCAGAATTATTAACAAAAAAAAAAAAAAAAAAGTATGGTCTTCCTTTCCCCACCTGAAAAACTGAGATAATGGTGCTGGTCCCCTCTCTGCTTAGTGTGACCAACATAGGAGTTTAAAAAAAAAAAAAAAAAAAAAAAAAAAAAAGGAGGAATGGAAAGGTAAAGTACATGATACAAGCAAAATGGAAAGAGGTTAATGCAGTAGTTCAGAGGGACGGTCCATTTTCATCCTACCACACTCAAACACAAGAAATCACCTACGCAAGGATTGCCAGGGCATCCATTAAGTGACAGTGACAGGAAGCATGCATGCACCAAAATAGCAACTGTGGTAGCATCTTTTAAAGAGGAAATCTAGAAAAGCAGACTTTTAAATTGGTATTCTCACCTTCTTTTAAGGTTATAAACAGAGAACAGAAGGCATTCCAACACATAATATAACCTAAAGTCTGCTTTGACCCAAAGTCTTTGCTTTCTTTGACAATGGAAAAAACAAGTCCTGAAAGATCTGAAATCATTTATTATGAACAGCATTTCAAACACAGTGCTACACAAAAACCTACTAAAGTTGAAGAACATAACTATTTGTAAAGATGAAAAAAAATAATAATTTTTTAAAAAGTGATTCAATTAAAAGACTAGACAAGACACTGCAGAAAGAAGCAACTGCAACTCCTTCCTGGATTAAATTTAAGGCCAATCTTAGGTACAAAACTGGGAGGGCATGCTCATCAGATAAAGCCTGCATGAACAGCTGAAACTTAATTACATGAGAATGTCATGCACAATGGAAAGTAAATATTTATGATCTAGAAAAAAAAAAAAAATACTTGCTTTCTGCCTAATTAGATGATGGTTTTCAGAGGCACTAATGTAGCTGTGAAAGAGATAAAAATTCACAGATAACAGAAGGACGATGTCAGTCATCAAAATACCCTTGAGATCCTACCTAGCCATTTCATTCAGGCAGAATAATTCAAAATCAGGATAGCAGCAGGTAGTGCTGAGAAAAAGTAACTCTGCTTAACAAGGGAGGGACCTCCCCCTCTCCCCTCAAAAGAAAATTTTTGAGTCATTAGTTAGGCTAACAGAAGGGGTTTATGGTGACTGCAGTTCAGTGGAAACAATAGAGTAAGCAGAATACAAAGGAAAAGAACTAAAAGACAAAAATGGCCTAATAACAGGAGCGCCGTTACCCAGGAAGTTCAGAAAGGAGCATGAAGTTTGGAAATGCACAGCTGCATAACAACCTGCAACTGCAAACATGTAATTCACTCACCCTAATAGAGGTCTCCTCTATTACGTTCTTAAAACAGGGCTCAGGGCTATTATCTTAGAAAAACAGAAACGTTCTCCTCCCATTTATTTCATAATCCAGTTTCATATTCTGAGAGGCCTGACGTGATTTTTGATAGCTTAGATTTGGCAATACTGTGTATATGTCAGCAAATACATAACAAATATAATTTGCACATGCGCATCTGCATAAATGATTAAAAATCATAAAATTTTAGGATTACAATTTAAAAAATTATAGATTAATGACTTCTAAAAAGCAGTCAAATCTGTATTACTTCTTAATATAAACTAAATAAAGCTTTAAAATATTCTAATGGGAGTCAGAAGAATGGAGTAACCTCTAAAATAAATAAATAAATAAATAAAAAAAAAAAAGAGCCTCTTGGAGTAGAACATGAAGGAGGATTTTCCCCGCGAGCAGTCCTGTTCCCTCCAGAACTAGTATTTGTGCAAGCAGAAGTCAATCCACCACTCCTGTGGTGTCAGTGGAGAAACCAGTGCCCTAGGTTTCACTCTTAGGGGTGGCCACTTGTCTCCGTTGAACAGCGACGAATTAAAGTTTATCCAAGGCCGGGACGGTACCAACGGCAGCCAGGAGGCTGCGGGGCCAATTCCTGGGTTTCGCAGTCCCTCCCACGGCGTCGTCGCTCGCTCGTCACGGTGCCCAGCTCCTGCCTGTCCCAGCTGCTCTCCTTGTTTGCAGCGCATGAAGTAGGACACGCAGAGGAATGAGTGACAGGCACTTGGGACACACTCAAGCGCCAAGCTGACATTCATTAAGTTAATATTACCGAGAGGAGCTACATCCCCAGTTCCTCATTCTTAAGTACCAGGGCAGGCATTTTAATTGCTTTTGGGATTCAAACAACAGTAATTTGAATTCTCTGAAAGGCATCTTTGATACTCATCTCAGCAGTGGCACACATCCTTTCCCATCACCCCTCCTACTTTACAGCACATGAATTTGGAGAAGGAAGACAAGATTGACCAGCTGCTAGTTACAGAGAGGTAAACCATCTCTTCTTGCCACATGCACTGCTCCAAGTAAAGCATGTCCACCAGGTGCCAGCAGCAAACTTAAATGAAGTTTCATGCAGCACACAGACCCTTGACTCAAAACACTTCAAAAGAAAGGCAAGAAGTTCACTGTACAGAAAGGAGCCACAGCCACAATCCCAGCTAACACCTAGATGTTTTCCTTCTCTGCACAACACACATCATAAGCTCAAGAAGCCAATTTTTAAAACTCCAAGCAACCATCAGGAGGAAGCTTTACTCTACAAGGCCACCAAGCACTCCTGTGCAAGCTGTGAGCCTACAGGCCGCAGTCCCGCACTGGGAAATGACCTAGGAGAGCACGAGCTCTGCTTGCGGCGCAGGGCACAGCCGGGAGGGAGGGCACGCGCTGGGGAGCACCGGCCATCGCCTCGGCCTCCCGCAAGCGCCTCCGGCTTCGGGCGCCAGGAGTTACCGCGTCCCCCTCTTCCTCTCCTCCTCCCACCACGGCTGGGCTCCGTCACCTTCACGCCGGGAATCCAAAGCTGGTCATGGCTGCGCCGAGATCCTGCTTCCTAGCTTGGAAGCACACGTGTGCCTGCGCCTGCAGATACTCTGGCCACGTCGAGAAAAATGAAGGATACAGGGAGGGACCAGGACAGCACTACGGACACTAAGGACAGACCATCACTTCTGCGGGGAAAAAATGTTGAGCTGCCCACATAAAGTGTTTTCTGAACACTGATGCAGGGGACTCGTCCTTAGCACAACATGTTCATAGGCTTCAGCTCAAACATGACGTAACAACATTTGCTTAAAATGTTTAAGGATGGCATTCAACCTGCGATTTCAAGCGAGAGAACCTACTTAACCCCCACACATTCCCCTCCCTAAAGTCCTTAGCAGTAACGAAACTTTGTAACTATGCAGATTTTACATTTCTTCCCTGTGTCCTGTTGTCTCCCTGTACTCAGGTCTACTAGACTACAGATTTCCACTAGCAGCTCTCTCCTCCTCCCATCCTTGAACTCCTTCTGGGCAGTCCCAGGCAGGCATCACACACACAGCAGTGTCATTTCGTCAGAAGTTTAGACTTTACTAGTATTATTTGTGTGTCTCCTTCATCTGCTCCAGTCAGTACACCCAATGAGCACGTGCCGGAATGGAGACAGAAAGGAAAAATGTCAGCTCAAAGTTATAAAGTGGCATTAGTCCCATACATCCAATTTCATAGGGCTTGCAATCTGTAACCTAAGGGCTCAATTATGCTGTTGTGTCATGTAGCACCGACCAAAAAAATGGCATTCCGAAAGAAAAAAAAAGGCCAATACAAAGAAAACAACATTAACCGGGGAGGGAAAAAATAAGAGAGGCAACTGCCAGCTAGAGCCCTCAAAATGTTGGCCAACAGGGCCCCAAACCAGCCACTGCTTCTGCCAAGTAAGGTCATTTCCGAGCTCCATTCCTTTGTTATCCTCCCAGTGGCACCCAAACAGGATTTCCTGTATTAAACTCAGTTTTCAGCATTTACTTGTGTCCACACTAAACCCCGCTTTAAAAATATTGACATTAAGAGCATACTGTTTATCCTTTGCATAGCTACTCCACGGCAAATCCCCGTTACTCAGAACCAGTAGTTCTACAAGAAATCATCCCATTTTTCCCAAGTTCTACTATAGCCTGAAAAATCACCACTGTTTGGTTCATTTAAAAAACAAAACCAAAAAAAAAAAAAAAAAAAAAAAAAAAAAAAAAAAAAAAAAAAAAAAAACCATTCTCCTACAACAGGCAAAAGCTTCAAGGAAGGGGAGGACAGGAGAGAAGCACACACGGCGGCGCATGCAGAGCTCACGCACCTTACTCTGTGATCCGGCACTTCTGAACTTCAGAACTGCTGCTCTAGCTACAGACAGAATCAGGATTTGGACTACAGCCTGAGATCACATTAGGATTTATTCAGCGTAAAGACAATCTCCGCACATCACCCTTTTCTGTTACATGAAAGCTGTCCTTCGCTGCAGCACGAAAGCCTACAAAAGTCACATCCCTGCAAGCTGTTATCCAAACTATTGCCCTTTCTTGTCTCTAACTTGTCTCATCGCAACCAAAGCCAAATCCTGTTCCTTTGCCCTCCATAAACGAGGCCACTGACACACAGGGTAGCTAGTCCCACACAGCAGCTGTGCTGTAAAAGTGAATCAGAAGAATTAAGACCATCACTGAGCCAACTGGCACGTCCTGCGCAGCTCACACGTACGCGTGGGCTCCGCCATACCTCCCAAGCTACCCTACACGGGCGAGCATTAGGAGGCTCCAGTTTCCGACAACCTCCCTCAGGAAATTTCCTTATTATACTGTAATACCAAGAACACCTCTTTCTCTTTTTCTCTCTCACACGCACACTAGTGTTTTCCTCGTTCATGGTCTGAAAACACTTGCAAGTCATACCCAGATTTCCTTCTACCCTTCACCTCCATTGAGCTATGCAAAGGCAACATCTAAGCATGCAGAAGTTAATCTTCCCCATGTTTAACCTCCTTGGATTTCCGTTCTGAAAGAAGGAACTTCTGGATAGCTTACAACAACAACCAGCTAGGTTATGTCCAACATAAATCGCCCAAAAAAGGCAAAGAGGAAATGGGAAATGAAACAGAGTTGCAAGACAAGCTAGACAAAGCTCTGAAAGCTACTTTTAGGAAGGGGTACAGATCAGCAGAACATTTCTGAGAGCGGCTTGCTCAAGTGAGCCAAGACTCAGTGATCATTTTTGTTTTACTCCATAAAAATTCACTTCTCTGTGTGCGTATGCAACAGAGCAAACCTGAGAAGCAGATGAGGCTCCTATGTAGTGAAGTACCGGAGTGGTGCGTTTCACTGCAGACGCCGCGGCGGCTCATTGCTCTCTTCCAGACACCGGCGGCTCTTGCACGCCGCGAGGTTTCAGAGCGTCTCCCACTCCTCACCGCAGGCCTGCCCTCCTCCCCTTCCCACACCTGCGCCCTGTGGCGCGTTCGAGCCTGCCGTTGGTTGCTCGCCGCTACCTCCTCGCGGCCCCGGTCCTGCCACGCATCTCCCAACCGGACGGCTCTTCCCAACGCCGCTGTTTGGGACACGCGGCCCTGCAGAAACTTGTCCTCCCTGCTCATCTGTGGTGAGCAGTCACAACAGTGAGTCAGCAGGTCTGACTTAAGAAATTAAGGAAATTAATACTGGAAGTTAGACCTTCATAATAAAGAAAACAATCAAATACATGTAGTGATGCAAGCTAGGAGCTTTGGGTGTTGAAAAAGGAAAGAAAGATGATTTGAGCAAAGGTGAGAAGCTACGTATCAAACTGAGCCTAAACACAGCCTAGGGCCGGTACAGCTTCAAGAACTTCGGCACCACTGAGATGAACCCTGCTCTGTCCGAGCACACTGCGCTCATTTCTACCTTTTTCTTTTTCTCCTCCCAGATGAATAGTACTGCGAGAACATACCTTCCATTACTTTCCACACTGGATTCCATTATTTTCCAGTCTGGCTTACTCAGTGTTCCTAGGGTCACATAAACATAAACAGAGTGCAAGAAATCCACTTTCTCGAAAGGCAGGCCTTTGTTTCCAGAAAGCATCTCGGAGTTCCTGCTTGCAAACATCTCTTCCTGATCAGGGACCCCACCCGTAAATCTTCCCAGAAACCAAACAGCATTTTTTATTTTTAAGGAGATATTCTTCACTGGCTACCGATCTGCACGATCAACAGGATGCATTTTTGTTTAGAATTGCCAAAAAAAAAAAAAAAAAAAAAAAAAAAAAAAAAAAAAAAAAAAAAAAAAAAAAAAAAAAAAAAAAAAAAAAAGAGATACGGCCACTCTATTTTTAGACTACATAAACGTTCCCTCAGCAGCAAAGAGCAGCCCTTGCACTAGGAATTTGACCAGTGGCCCTTTGAAGGAGAAAGGAAACTCGATTTTGCTTGGAAAGCACAAAACGTTCATTTATTTTATTTGGAGCAATTCATACCTTTGTATTTACACACTTCTGTCTCTGTACAGCAAGGCCACGCCAGCGAAGGCCCCAGCTGCGGCTTTGGGCACCTTACCAAACTGAAGGCCTTGGCGGGGCAGGGCCCGCGCGACGCGCGCGGGACGGCGGGGGCAGGTGGAATGCGTGGAGCCCACGTGCACCGGCTGCGCCCAGGCCGCGAGCGGAACCTCCACGGCGGCATCCGGGAGCTCCGCCAGAGCCCCGGACAAGCCCCGTGTCCTCAGAGGCCACCTCGGACCCTTCCTTCCGTGGATGGGAGGGCAGCGGGACAAGCAGGGCACGCACCAAGACACGGCCGCACGGCGGGATGTGGGCTACGCCGCCCGGTCCAGGGGAGCTGCCGTGAGAGGGGCTTTATCCGCACCTGCCTGCACGGAGACTTATCCTCTCGGCGAGTACACATTTTAGAAGAAGTTTAGGCAGGAGGAGGACAGGTCCGTTATCCCGCCTAAACTCACGGGAACGTCTGAAGGCCTCTTGGCGCGGAGCAGGGGCGCTCTGGTGCGAGGTGCGGGCGCGCGGCGCAGCAGCGACGCTCCGCTGCGCTACGGGGGCTGCCGGCTGTTGTGACACACGCTGCAATGGGACAGATCTCAAATCACTACGTGCCAGAAACAACACATGGCAGCTACTGGCAGGCAGCTGCTCCTGACACGGCCTAAGGCCATCTCAGTTTAGGCAGAATAGTTCCGTAAGAAAATGAATTCAAGTCAATCGATTCAAGTATAAATAAAAAATACTGGTGTATATTGAATAATTTATTAACATTTTTAATAGACCTATCCACTGCTTTAAAATTTTAAAGATGTAAGTCCAAACAGAAAGCTGTTATAACCATATCCACCTCAGCCCTCACCTTTCTTGGTTAATTTTTTTTGGATATCAGAATCTAAATAAACAGTCTAAGCTGCAGCACACAAAAAGAGATCCAAGCAAAGAAAACATAATAAATAATCAAGAAAAATGCCAACAAATGTTCCAAGTGATGTACAACTCTTGCTTATATAAATTTTGGTGTTAACCACAGGGTAGTGGGTGATCTCTCCCAGAATACTAGAGTCTTATAAACAAATGTACGTTTTCAGGCACACTTAGGAATTACTTCCAGGGAAAAATCATGGCATGGTAGCTGTATACAGTCCAATACTCGATTCCACTATGCAAGCTGGAAACTTTCAGTACCTTTCCCTTTCCTTGACAATTCGAGGAGCTCAGGGCAGACCTAATCACGGCAATAATGCAGATTGCCAAGAAAACATTAAGTATATCTCACCAAGCCCAGATAGAAGAAAATAAACAAACAAAGCGCTTATGTAAATCTGAAAAAAATAAAAGACAAATACTCTCCAGGTTGCACCAAGAGATCCATTTCTAGAGTCCTGCCTTCAATCCAGCACAAAATGTATTTTGTTAGCAATAGCACAAGACTAAGATAAGCCTCAGTACTTTTCAACATGGCACAATTTATAACTTAAAAATACTACAGTGTTATTTTGTTGCGCCTCAAATACACAGATTGGGGGCAGGAATACAGAGGAAGCGTTGCTGTAGGCAAGACCTGCAAGAAGTAGTAGAACCAATTTTTACTCATGCTCTCCGTTATATGCTCTGCAGAAACGCTCATGTTTAAAGAAAAGTGCATAGATGAAATCTTTGCTGCTTTCCATGAATGTTTGATATCCTAAATTAAACTCTCAGAAAAAATAGCTATTATTTGCAAAAACCGAAATCCACATTACTAAAACATGTTTAAAGGCAACTCTGCTAATTCAGGCTATTTAAGAAGCTGCTGTGTCCCTAAATAAAGAATGTTTTTCTATGTAGTAGAAGAAGGAATTTCCCCTCCCAACGCCCAGAGGCTTTTGATGCATTTTTTCCTGTTCATAGCAGAACTGATTAATAGCTGTGGCTTAAATCCAGCGTAGAGTTTTGCCAACTGCTGACGGACCTCTCAGCTACTTGCTACTCTCTTTGCTGCACTCCACACGTGCTGTCAAACCCACGCTGTCAGAGGAGCTAAAATGATTCACCTTTAGATCTGACAGATCCAGGTTATGACTGCTTAAAGTAATTCCTTAAGTTCACCTGGGAAAAACAAACCAGTGTACAAAACACAGGGCCAGCTCTGCTGCCAAAGCCAGCATGCCCATTTGCAAGGGATATAAAAAGAATCTTCAAGTAGGAAGGAGAAAAAAAAAAAAAAAAAAAGATAACCTTTCCTTTGGCTTGCAGAAAAAGCTTTACTGAAACAGCTTGCAAACCTTCTTATAAGCAAGGATGCAACTGTGAAAAACAAATAGGCCTTGGACTACTGGAAGACTATTTTTTGCCTCAATAGTTTATACAACCATCATTGTCTCCTAAAATACTGTTGAGCTATAACGGAAACTCGTCTGTTTCTAGATCGTCTAAATACAATGTCTCTCTCCAGGTCAGCTCATGTCACCAGAAACTGAGAACTTCTTAAACACTCAGTATTTACAAGTCTTTTTCCAAGCCACTGTATGTGATAAACACTTAGGGAGACCAAGAGCGTCTCCCAATCTAAGTAAGAATCCAACTTTCAGAATTGCAAAATCATCTGACATGATAGAAACTGCCTGGCTATCTTAAAAACAGTTCATTTTAATGACAAAGAGGCTCAGTCTTTGTTAGATTTTAGGCTGCATTTCTGCTAGAAAGAAAACATAAGATTCCTATAAACGAAGAATTCGGTGTGGGGCGAGATCAGAGGTTTGAGTAGATTTAAAGCATTATTTATTTGCTTCTTGTTTGTTAGTTCAGTGTTTTATTTCATAAACCAGTTTTCAGCATTGCTTCTCTTTTGAATTATTCTATACTCTAATGCCAGCAGTGTATTCACCAATGCCAGAATGAATAAATCTTCCAGTTTGATTTTGGTTTGCCTGTTTCTAGCAAAGAAAAAAAGAACGCAGGCCTTCCATATAAGCATACTGCATCAGCAATTTGAAGGTTCCTCAATTGACATTAGCAGTGCCACTTCAATTTCCAACTCTCACAAACAATAGTTAAAGCAACAAGTACAACCTCGTACATTCACACACAAACACTGCCAGAACAGGAGGGGGCAAAGCTTATCTAGCTGCACGTTTCCCCCCCACTTAGAAGCACGGTTCTGTAAGCCAAGTAATACAAGTACAGAAAGACAGTTCTTATTTTTCCTTGATGAATCACGGAGTGGTTGAGGTTGGAAGGGGCCTCTGGAGATGATTCAGTCCAACCATCCTGCTCAAGCAGGGACACCTAGAGCACGTGGCACAGGGTTTTGAAGGTCTCCAGAGAAGGAGCCTCCACCACCTTCTGGGCAGCCTGTCCCTGTGCTTGGTCACCCTCGGGGCGCAGAGGTGAAACTCGCTGCCCGTGCAGCCAACCCGCACCTCCGAGCCTGCCCGCGAGGACATGACGGGAGACGGTGTCGAAAGTCTTCCTGACATCACGGTGGACACCGTCCACCGCTCTCCCCAACCTACCCAGCCAATCTTTCCATCACAGCATCTTATCAGACTGGTTAAGCGTGATTCCCCCTTGGTGAATCCACGCTGGCCACTCCTGAGCACCTTCCTGTCCTCCACCTGCTTGAGATGGCATCCAGGCTGAGCTGTTCCTCACCCAGCGATGGAGGTGAGGCTGACTGGCCTGCAGTTTCCTGCATAAATGTAAATTTTAACAGGCCTTATCAAAGTAAACTTAAAAAAAAACACCCAAATGAAGGGAGAAAAAGTAAACTGTTGAGCCCCTCAAAATAAGTACCCGATGACGAACCTACACAAGCCGTCTTTTTCCATCCCACTTCGCTGTAGCAAAACCTTCTCCTTGAAGGACAGGCCAGACTAGCAAGATTGAAAATACTGCTACAAAAGAGCCAACCCAAACCTTACTCTTAAGCCAGCCTCCCTTAATGGCCTCGTATTTCGGACAGTGATATCCATAATCTTAGCACTTCTCTCCCTCCCGTTTTGCCCTCTGGAAAGGTTTACAACAAGCTCCAACATATTTTCTTTGTCTGTCGCAAAGCGAGGGAGGACTGTTTCGGGTTCTCTCAAGGAGCCTGCAAACACTTTGCTAAATCCCATGAAAACGAAAGCTGCCGTTATCACTGCTCCCTTCTCTGCAGCCTGGGGGGGCTGGCAAACCTCCTCCACGCTGGTGGAGACATCTGCAAAAGCTGCTTTGTCAGTACCATTTTATGTCACTTCTCAGAACAAAATGAGTTTTTGCAGATATAAAAGGATCAAAAGCATTTTTGCTGGTATAAAAGCAACCAGAGTGTATAAATTATTCCGGAACTGTGGTACAAGGAAACATCAGAGAATTTGCTTTCTTGAGATGCTCCCAGGCTAGGCACAAGAACCTCCTGCAGGTGTAGTACTGCATGCAATTTATCACAATGCTATGTATTTCCTAACGTCAGTATGTAAGCAACTTTGCCAATGCATTTTATATAAATCAAGCGCCTGCTACAACCTGATTCTAGTTAACACACACTTCTACATGACCTGAATTAAATTTTTAAAAAAAAAATGGAGATTAAAAAAAGAAATAAAAATCAAAGGCTAGTCATTTTTATATTTGATTTTTTCCTACACCATCCAACCCAGGTTTCAGCCTTAGAAAGTGCAATGACTATTTCCTTAATAACCATTCTGCTGCTACTGGGTTTAACCGGAGAGAGCTTTTGTCTAGGCCACACAACTTTTAAGTAGTTTTAGGGGCTCCCTACGAGGCCAAAGCCCACAGGTGGCCAGAACAGGCCCTGGCACTGCGCAACCTCCACACCCAGCACAGCCAGTGGAACCTGCGCCGCACCCAAGAAGCATCTTCTGCACCTTGTGTCCTCGGAGAACCAGATGTGCAGTATTTTTTTTTTTTCCTGGGGATATTAGGAGAGAAATGAGGTTAGCAGAAAGCCTGAGAGTCCAATAAAGTGTTTTTAAATGAACTTGCTAAAGGCTAAACCATTGTAAATGGCTCAAGTTAGCTAGCAAGTCCCTGCACAGAGCAGCCTGCACCAGACCAAGAAAATAAAGAGCCTTAAGATATGCCTTGTTAAACAGGCAGCGATCACAGAACTGATTTTTTTTTTTAAACTGAAATTGTTTTGCCAAAACAAAACCAAGAACCACCACTGCACATCACAGAGGGAAGACAAACTGCTGTTATTCTACCCATAGCCCCAAATACGAAATAGCATTTCCTTACACTCATTTATGCTATTTACAGCACTCCTACACAGCATGCAGACGATGATGGTGTTTTTAAAAGCACACTTTATTTGTCCAAACTGAGAATTTAGAAATTACGTATTTATTAAAGCAACTTTACCTCAAGATTACTTGAAAAAGACAACTTAAAAAGCAAAAAAGCACCAAGCACATTTCATGCTGTCCATCAAGCAAATTTATGTGTGGCTAAGTTAATACACACAGGACAGCAAGTACATTTACTTGATCCTATGTGAGCGTAAACAGATGCTTGCATTTTCTGTTAATATAAACACAGTCAGAAACTATTTCCACTGTGTGTCATCTCAGTGTCATGCTCTTACTACAAGGAACTTCATTTTAAAAAATAAATAAATAAATAAGGCCAATGTAAGCCACAAAGACTATTGATTTAATCGAAATTTCATAAGCAACAAGCCAAAAATAAAGAAAACTAGTGGTATTTTCTTCTTTAGCATGCAAAGAGATGTCAGAGCAATCAATATCTCACCCTTCAGATTTTGCCACGCTATGAGACTTGTAAGAGGGGTATTTCTGAGGCTGGGGAAGGAATCTGCCCACAAGCCACAAAAGCACTTTAGCGACTGAGTTCCGATTTATCACTGAAGTGTTTTTTTCCTTGCATCATTCATCATTAAAAGGAATAAATTTGGATTCTCAAAATACTGAATTCTGGCAGGACAAAGCAAGTGGAAAAAAATAAAACTCACACAGAAAAGCCTGCAATGACAAAAGTTTTACCTAGAAACTTGAAGCCCCAAGAAACTTGGCTAGCACCTTCCTTGCTCCAACTCCACCAGCACAGGCGACACAGAATAGCACAGGGGACTGAGCTGCCTCAGCCCCTTCTGAACACGACCACGATGGGCTCCACCACAGCAGCACAGGACGAAGCGGCAAACACAAACGCAGGCAGCGGAAAGCAGAGCTGCGTCGTTCAGCACAAGTCCTGTCTTGAAAAGACCTGCAGGGCAGCCCGAGCTCCCAGCGCCCTTGGCGTCGTACTTCTGAACTGCCATGCAGGCGAGACCCGGGCAAGTGTGGTACGTGCCACGTTAAACTCTCCAACGCTTTCCCATCCTTGCCGTTTTAGCAGGTCACTATTTTGTCCCCATCTGGAGTCCTTTTGTTCCCTCATTTTCTGTACCTATCCTGAATTAAAAGACACAATCTTCCAGCTAACAGGGCTGACACATCACTTCTTTCCTCTTAAAATTCTCCAAGTAAGTAAAAATTAACCTGACACACATGCAGAAAACCTGAATCCAATTGAAATGCTATTCTGCATAGATGTACTTCCACTAATCCCAGGCTCCTCGCCAGCACCTCTTGGATAGCTCCCTACTGCAGCATCCTCCCGTCCTGGAGAAGCACCACAAGATTATTCCCATCCTTCCCACTCCAAGCCAGCCACAGCCCAGGAGTCCTCTGGGCTGTGCTACAAAGCCGACCTTGCTCAAACACTGCGACACCAAAGGTGCACGGGCGAGCACCGGTCTGGCACTTACAGGCTGCCACGTTTAATGCGGGTACGGTAATAGCTGACATAAAACAACTGCATCGTGGTTTTGTGATCACCAACAGTGACTATCTAGTCTGCTTTCTTTGCTGGAGAAAAAAAATGAGGCTAATTTTAAGCACTCAGCTTTAGCAAGCTTGTACTTTTCAAACTACAAAACACAGCAGCCGATGCACAAAGATTCTTGAACACTTCACACGTGGCTTTTCACCATTCTTAACAGGTACCAAGTCTACCCATTAAACTGAGCGCAAAGCGACACATTTCTACATATACTCCAACTTTGTTTGAAAGGCAACTTTCACTAGACTGGGGTAATATCACAACCGCCAACCCCTAATTTTATGACTGGAGAACAAGATACAGAAGTTAATGGATAGTGAGATTTTTGGTCTCTATTCTAGCCCCCCAGCTACTTTAGAGTCGTAGCAACGAGGAACACAAGAAAAGCAAGAAAGCAGCCTAATTATTATGATGAATATTTGAAAGAGAAAGGTCAAGTTGTAAAAACTATGAAGTTTAACACACAGGGAACTCTACTCCCCCAAATCCTACACATCACTTTGGAGCAGCTCACAAACCTCCTGCACAATAGGACTTACATCAAAAAGACAGTGGCTTCCATTCCACCTTTTATTTAAATCAGAATTAAGGTTTGATATCCTAATCATCTGGGCACCAAAAAGAGTTGGAAACAGGTCAGATATCAAAATAATTACATTCATGACTATTTCTTAACAACTCCCTTAATAACTTTCAGAATTTATTTAAAGCAGCCCGCTCAGTACTTGGAATTTGAACAGCTAAGAAAAGTTTTAGACATACAAGGTTTCATAAGCTCTTTTCATATGGTGCTGCACACTGAGGACAAGATTTTTCAACAGTACCAATTAAAGTCACAATTTGTTTTCTTGAAGACTGGGAAGCTTCTGAAATGTAAATGCGAAATATTAAATGCAAATCAGGTCTATTATAAAAAGTATAGACAGCAGGGAAGGCAGAAATCTGAAATTTTAGACAGCTCAACTACTGCTGACAACTCTCATTTTAGAAGCAATCTAGTTTACTAGATATGGAAGCATAAAACAATATAGAACAAAGCCAAATGATAAAGCAGCCACTGCAGAGTGCAGTCAGTCCGTATAAGACAGTGCCCCCGCCGCACTTCACAAGGAAGGTGTTAGCAGCCATCCCTAAGTACCTCCAGTAAGTACCTATATTCTAAAAATTAAAAAAGTAAAGAGGATGGAAAGACGAGACGACCTGGGGACAGGGACTTTGTTTAGTCAAGGTTTATTTTAATCTGGTCGTCAAACAAAACTTGGTTTTAAATTGTTCATAGCAAGAGCTATTCCTCAAAAGCTCTTCAGGGTACCCATTTGCTCTAAGTGGCCATACGAGAAGGGTACAAGCTGAGTAACGATGCGGCACGAGCAGATCCGCACAAACCACGACCACTACGCAGCGCTGCTCGGGAGATGGCAATCAAGAATTCAATATCTCACAGAGATCTTCAATTTAACTGAAGCATTCGCTCTTCAGAGCACTAAGATCTCAAAACAAAACGTATCTTCCGCACTTTAACCAAACTGCTTAACTGATGGGGACAAGACACAACTGCAAGAAAAAATGGCCACGTTTTGGGAGGTGAAGCCGTTCGTGCCACAGCCAAGGACTGCGTCTCCCTGTGGAAAAATCCTCTCCGCACGGGAACTCTGGGGAAGGAGAGGGAGGGGACTTACCAGAAAGCCATAACAAGTGGTATTTTTGGATGGGGGCACTTCCTGATCTCAGTTGTCAGATAAATCCAAAACGCAAGACATCTATAAATAGGGCAAATAGGAAAAGGAACTCAGGCGAGAGATCAGACGTCACTCGTGTGAAGTGGAACTTGCGTCTTCTCCGTGAAAGACACTCTGACAGAGCCGTCCCAGCACAAGGCAAAGGGCTTTGCCGGCTCGGCCTCGCAGCCTGGCACTGCCTACGGTCACTGTGCCTTCATTAGCTCCTGGCTCATTCCACAAAAAAATCATTTAGAAGTATTTTTCCCCCGCTGATGATAAATAATACCTTCTAAGTCTTTCAGTGTATTTAAAGAAATTCACTGCAGATGCCTACACCCACTTTAGACCATTAATTCAATTCAATACATTATGTGATGGCTAAAACATTTAATAAGAGAGTATTATTTTTAAGCACTTCTTGTGTCTCGAGGAGGCTGGCAAGCTGCAGCTCAGTGTTTCCTACCGAGATTCCCTGGAACAGCCGAGGCAGGTATTAATTCACTATCTGCAGTGGAAAAAAGGCACCTTGGGACTGCATTTTAAAAACTATTTAACGGTCAAAAGGGCCAATATTTGGCTAACTGACAAATAGTGACAAGCAAGGTCTAAAAATAAACAGTAGTGTTAAAGGGAATAAACTTCACGACGCTGCAGCCAAGACAATTTTTTTAAAACTGAAATCTCACACAAAAACCCAAGAGTCTTACAGAGTTACCCAAGGTTAACAGAAGAAATAACTCCCTTGGAAAGAAAAAAAAATCTTCTGTAAAATACAGATGTAATCATTACAACATCTATTTCAAATAAACTGTTCCTCATTCAAAAGGAATTCAAGGTAATTCATATTCTGGAGTGCAAGCCAATGTCAATAGGAAATCTAACTGGATTTATATAGGTTTGTCACCAAGAACTGTGCTGCTCCCTCCCACAGTCCATTTAGTTGTTCATTCACGTGCACGCTAAGATAGGGAGAAAAAAAAACATTATTTTGTGCCATCTTTTAACTTTCCATACAATATTCATACACAGATATTCAGGAACTGTGTACAAATATCAAAAATACCCTAAAAGCAATGCTACTTTATAAATTCAATTGAGTCGAACGTTTGAAATATGTCAGGTCAGATGATGACACACTGGGGATATTTGTACTTTTTCTTTTAAGAGTAACAGATTATTTATATGATATGTACAGTGTCGCAAATTGTAAATAATTTCTGAAGTAAAATTCCTCTTTAACATCTGGAAAAGGTTAGCCAAAGCCACATCCACGTTTCTGACTGCTCTCCTAAGAAAAACACTAAAAAGCACAAAATCAGAGGGAAAAAAGAAAAAAAAAGAAGAAAATCTCAACCATCACTAACAACGACATGGGTTATAAAGGAAGAAGCCAGAGCTCAAGCTAACAGGACAGCAGTAAAACAACAGAGGCAAAGTGCTAGGCAGAAAGAAGGGCCGAGGGACGGCGGGAATGCAGAGGGATTCCCTAGGCGCTCGGCGAGGCGCCGTCTTCTCACGTGTACCAGGGCCAGCGAGGATTTCACGGCACATCTTTCCTTGCTTGCCTCAGAACTGCTCCGTAACACTAGGAAGAGGCCTGCCCGCCCTGCCAGGCACGCGATCGTTGTTTGCTAGACACCGTGCTCTTGCTGGAGACGTTTCAAAGCCCGCAGTGACACGCCTCACCATTTACCTGAAATAACACAGTTTTACAAGCTCAAGACCCTGTCACTAATACCCAGCACAGTAAAGTTAGAGTTGAGAACACTGAAAGAGCTGGTGACCCAAGAGACACAGAGAGAGAACACGCTCCTTTTCTCCACAGCAACAACCCCCATCCTTCCCAGGACACGGCTTCCCTAAACCGCGTTTAGCCGCAGAGCCGGAGTCGCGTTGCTGTGGGATGGTGCTTGGTGGCCCATGGCCACCGAGCCGGCACTTGCAGGCTGCATCACCGCGAGGACGAGCAGGGCAGGAGCACTAATTAGTGTAATTAGTAGCTTTCAGCAGGGCAGCCACCAAGGAGGCTGGAAACCCGATTCCCTGCTTCCAGGGTCAGCCCGTAGCCAGCTCAGCCACTTGCGCTTCCAGACCCTGCACGTCGAAGCCTTCGGTCCTCACGCGGGTCACCTCCGGGCAGGTCACAAACATGGCACGGGTCACGTACACAGCGCGGACACCGGCGATTCAGGTGCCACCTAGAAGGGTGGGCGCCAGGTGCGGCAGAGAGCAGGAAACTCTGCTCAGTGCGAGACCCGTCTGCCATAATTAAGGCTTAAAACCACTTGGCTTGGTTGCTCGCCAGTCCCTGCTGCTCTCTCCGAGGCTTTCCTCAAGATACACCTGGTTCTTGTTGTGTTGAGCCTACGGCCAGAACAGGACCGACACAACCACGCTCCGGCTCAACACCGCTCTTCCCAAAAGCCATGCTAACGTGGCAGGAAGGCACGGTACTTCCACAACTCCTGTAGCGAGGGCTTTCGGGCTCTCGCTGGAGACACTCCCAGGCTTTAACCTCTCTCGACAGGAAATCTCATCCTCTACCAAGACGGACTACACTGGTGCTTCAGCTTTCAGCAACTATCCTCTTTCGACCTTGTGACGAGGTAAAAATAGCCCAACGCCACAAAACAACTTGGCCACGCGTTGCCCGTCAGCAGAGCCCAGCACCTGCATTCCCCTCAATGCTTCCCTGCCAAAAAGCACAACGAGCTCTGCAAACCTCCCATTAAAAAAAAAAAAAAAAAAAAAAAAAAAAAAAAAAAAAAGTTTTTTTTTTTTTTTTTTTTTTTTTTTTAAAGTTTTTGAATCCTTTGGGGAACACTGATTACCCAAATACAATTCCATAGCACAACCATCAGCACCAGGCACAGGCAGGTTCTCCAACCTAATCACCTCTCCAATCACCTAGCCCAAAATCTAGCAATAATTTTTACAACATCCTCTCATTCGCTGCAGAGCCTCCTCTTCCTTGATGATATAAAACATAACCAATTTGTTTTAATTTTATAGTTGTTTACTTTAAGCTACTTCTACACTAAGTATCATCATAGATAAATACAGTAAAATATCATGGCTTCCAAACATTGACACAGCTACACAAACAAAACTGCTTTGTTTTATTATTATTTTATTACTGTAGCTATGCCACCTTTGCAAACAGAACAAGATACAACAGATTGGTAAAAATAAGTGATTTGTGCCTGCACAGGTCGAGGAGGACATTCCGGACACCCAAGGACACCCTGGCAAGGGATACAAAGAAATGAGCATGGCCAGCGCCCTCCATTTCACTTACAAAGTAGTAGCTACTTGGATATATTTTGATGTTGGGTAGTCCAATATTTCTTTTGGCTAAAATAGTCAAAATCCACTCAGCCACTCAAATTGGCGATGACTATGCACACAACTGTGAGGTACTCCTGGATGCAGCACGATGAGGTATTTTGGGAAAGCTGCTCAGAAGGCGGGAGGGTTCCCAACAAGACTGAGCAGGACCCTATCCTCAAGCCAAAACAAAACCATTACAGGGCGCACAGCACAGATATGTCCTAATAGATCGCAGATAACAGGTGGGAACGTTTGCACATCACGGAACTTGCGTACCGAGGTGAAGCTTCACCTCGTGCTTGCCCCGAGGGAAGCAGAGCACCAGAATCCACTTCCAGCTACCGAAACCCAGCCGTGCAGATACAGAAGAGATTCGCGATGGCACGTACAGAAGCGTACCAGGCCTTAGCCACCCAACCCAGTTCATGCCAAACGAGTGCTACTGCTCTTACCAGCCCCAGATTTTAACCAAAACCACACTGGAACGAGCCGTTTATTACGAAAGCTTCCTCTGAGGCTAATCCTTCAAACAGCAAACCAAAACAGAAGACTCATCTCTCTCGAGAAGAATCTTGCCTGGATGTCTCATCTGTCATGCTCGACTCATTTTAGGAAACACATCCAGAATAAATAATAATTTGTAATATTCCACCCAGCTTGTTCTTTGTATACTTCAGGAAAGTGGCTGAGAACGGAGCAGCTCGTGCTGCCCGGGGAAGCTGAGCAGCTGCAGAGGCCCCGCCGTGCGTGCGCACACTCTCACCCGCGGCCAGCCTCACACCTCCAGCTGCGCCAGCGCGGCCGCCGCGGCTGCCACCCGGCCCGGCTACCGAAGCGCCCGGGCTTTAAAGAAGCCACCACACGCTCCCAGAAGTCAGTCATTTCTCTTTTGTTTTGCTAGCAAGATCGTATCACTTATCCTGTTTGCGCTGCAGCCACACAAACACTCGGGGCCGCACAAATGAGGCTGCAGAAAACATCAGCATGGGAAACAGGGCTCCTAAACAAGTTTTGCTGATAGAAAGATACAATGATGTATTGTTTAAAAAAAAAAAAAGCCTTCTGTTTTAACAAGTCAAGTCACAGGCAGAAGGTTCTTGCAGCTGTATTGGTGGTACCGTTTTTCCATCATCTACTTACAAACCACATCCTCTCTGCGATATAATCCCCGTAACTTTTTTATTTATTCTTTGGTTAATAGAACCAGAAGTCTAAATAAATGATTAATTTCAACGGAGGAAAACTGTATCATGATTTTCCCCACTACAGAAAAAGTAAAATAAAGGTGGGAGGTAAAGCGTTCTTAAAAATACAGTAGAACTGCAAATGCAAGCTGAAATTTAAAAGAAAACCTCTAAAACGTAAGCGCATCAGCCTGTGGGTAGCAGGATGTATCTTCCCATTCATAAACTGTCTTTGCTTATTAAGCCAAGTTTGTTTATTTTCTTTTTTTATTTAAGAAACAAAAAAGACAAACAGAAACAAACAGCCTAGTAAAGACAGCCAACTGATACGTCTGACCAGAATGTCTCCCATGAAACTTAATACACTTTCTCAGATACTTTACACTGGTATTAGATGCATTTTTACTACATTATTTGAAGTGTTTGATTATCAGAGTACCTACAAATAAGGCCAAAAAATGGGGAAAATCTTCCTAACTAGAGAAACATTAATACAACCTAATCCCTCAGATATTTATCAGAGATGAAACGTAACCTCATGCTCTTTTATTCGCCCTGAGCATAAAATATACTATTTTTATTCCTTCACTGTTTTAATCAGGTAATGATATACATACTGCTCATTATTATACTGTTAGCAAGAATCTTTTGAACTGATGAAAAATTAAAGTATCCAATAACTTCTCAGAAAAAACACAGAGATGCACAAAGGAATGCATAGACCCCTTTCCCGTGAAAGCAACTTTAGCAGAGGAGAAGTGGCACTTCCAGCAGCCACTTCCACTACAAGAGTTCTTGAAGCACAGCCTCGCCTACAAAACATACCCAGCACATTAAATCCACAACACTGGCTGCAGCAAACAGCGTCCTGGGGCTGGGCCGCCCCGCACAAAGAATCTTTGTGGGCCCATCTTTCGGCCAGCGCTCCTTTTGAATTCCCAAACAATACCTTGCAAAAATTAGATCTCCTACTGTGGGAAAGTTCCCAAAAGACAAGCCAAAATGTATTTTCTCATGAGGACACAGAGCGAGGAGGGGGGAAGAATTCCCTCAGCAAGGAAGTCGAAGTTCTTATGACATCTGTTCAGAATGGTTACTCTTGAAACATTCCCCCAGTTAGAAGGTCGCATTTTTGTTTAGAAAGATATTTTGGAAAGAAAAAAGCTATCAAAATCAAATCAGTAATTCATGAGAGCGGATCTAACACTCATTAATGATTTGCACAAGCAAAGAGACTTCAAAAGCCCTAGGAAACAAAGAAGGGAAGGCATCGGTGCGCTCCCAGACCGGAGCGCGGGACAGTGTGCCCGCGAGGCGCCACATCGGCCAGCATCCAGTGCAGGCAACAGAGCAGGCCCTAAAAAACAGCCAGGTAATGGAGCAGGCAATCGCACCACGCTCAGCGCTGCCACAGTCAGACGGCTGCTTTCCAAGAGACCCACTCGAAAACCGGCTCGGGTGCCCGCAGTCTCTGCGGCCGAGCTGCAACCTCCAGTGCAGCGAGGCGAGGGCTGCCAACCTCAAAACTCCTCAGCTGGCAGAGGGGGCGCAAATCTGGCAGTGCAGGAACCTCCCGCACAGGCGCACAGTATTGCGTGGCAGTAACGCTGCAGAAGAAACCCCAGATTTGCCATTCTAACCCTTCTGGACGCTCCCAGCAGCAAAGATGCAAGCGGCTAGGGGGAAAAAGCGCCCTCCTTCAGAAAGGCTGGGCCAGAAACCCAAGTATTTTTCTCTTCCTTTCTGTACACCACCGAGAAGCTTGGGGCAGGGCACGTATAAGCCGTAGTTTTAGGAATTGCGTGACAATTTACAGTGGAAGTTCTGAATCTCTCATTCCAGAGCTTTTTGACAATTTGAGATTAGAGAGGTCGCAAGAAAGAATTTGAGCTACGTGAGGATTTTCAGGGTTAGCTACCAGGCATACAAAGACATATTTATGAGATAAAATTAGGCTGCCTGGCAGGACTAGATCACAGAAAGATATCAAGAGTAAAAAAATATACATATACTTACTTCACAGAAACTCTGTATTTTCCTCCCCTCTATACTAAACAAATATATCACTTGCTTTGTAAAGTAAACACCTCACTTCTTCAAAATAGTTGCTTTACTTTTTAATCCATGAGCGAAATGCTGAAACATGGCAGGAAAAACCTCTAAGGCCAAAGGTGCATCTTTCCATTACAGCTACCTCTATTTCATCTATACCTCTCCGACACAGTTATAGCCCATAGGATATATAGTCCAAGAGGCACTACTTGACTCTTCCTTAACAAGTCACCAGACAAGCTCATTTTCTAAGGACATTAAATAACATATTTCCAAAATTCTGCAATGTCTGGAGAGTTTTGAGGGTTTCTGCTCGTTTTCCTCGAACTAACAAGAGCTGCAGCTGACTTTACAATGGCAGCTTTAACCTCAGGCCAACTTCAAGCCAACCAAGAGCAAAGCATCGGCACCAAGATCACGCAGCTGCCTTTCTTCACTAAGTTGTATTGCTGATCACACACAAAATGCCCAACAAGGAACTTCTCCACAGGCCCACGCCTGCACTTTGGCATTACTTAACACACCCAGCCAAACGCCCGACCGCTACGTCCATGGTGACGCAGGCAGGAATGGGGCCACATCTCATTCTCCTGGCCAAAGCAGAGTCCCAAATCTTGAAGGGTGGCAAATAACCATGGCAGGAAGCGCTCCAAGATCCATGATGTAAAGATGGTTAAAATGATGTCCAGCACTCCTGAGTATGGGGTGCGCATTGCCATCATAGTCTTACGCTTCACTCAAGCCCCCAGGCCCAGCTCCCGACACGCTACGGCTCTGAGCAGCTTGGCAGCGGGGGATAAGCTCATCTTTAAATACTAGTGTGAAACAGATGGCAACACGGCAGCATGTTGGCAGCGAAGAAACCTGAACGCTACGTTCACCAAAACCTAAGAAAAAATTTATTTTCTTTTCCAACTCCCAAGAAATATCAAAAAAGCACTTTGAAAAAGTTAATTTTAGCCTTCTCCAAACTTGCCGGACACACAAAAACCAAATCTGAAATTAAAGATAACTGTAAGCTTTCAGCCTCAAGACTCGCACTTATTTTCTATGATCACATTAAACTAGACTGCTTTATATTCACTTGGTAGCAGATCCCCAAGATCAGGAAATAAGTGTTCTTCTCTGCCTTATCTTAAAAGGCTGCCCACAATCAGACTACCAGCGCTCGCAAGCTTAAAACGCCACCGCTGGAGCACAAGCTGAAAGTTTATTTGGAAAAGGCATAGGTACATCCGATAACCGAACCGCTGCTCCTCACAAGTGCTTGAGAAGGGGCTATCTGCCAAACAGTAGCATCCTGTTTAGATGTGCTCTGGCATTAAATGACGCACTAGCACCAAACCAAGAATAACTACACAGTTGTCATCCCCCTGGCTTAAAACGTGGTCTAATGTCGTCGCTTCTGTGCTGCTCCTTACTACTGTACTGCACGGCCTGGATGCGCCATGCTGACAGTTCCCAGGAGAAATCCTTGGGCATCTAACAAATTTAGGGATTATATTCAAAAAAAGAAGGAAAAAAAAAAAAAAAAAAAAAAAAAAAAGAGTCTTCCCTCAGACGTCATTCTCTGGCATGAAAACAGTAAACCAGTATGTGCAGTTTCAAGTTATTCATGTAACATACCACGCAAGTGAGTTGTTATGATAAAGTTCAGGGTTCGGAGCTTTTCTTCTACTTGAAAACAAAACCCGGCCTATTTTTTCATATTTGATGCACAAGTATAAAGCTGCACGCTTTCCAATCCGACCTCTGAAGCAAATCAGCTGTTTTGAAAAGACTTTAAGCTAACGAGTTCATATAAAAAGAGGCTTGGTGGAGAAAAAAAAAAAAAAAAAAAAAAAGATTACTATTATACACAGCTCAAGGGCATAAAACCATTTGTAATTTACGAACATTTAGATGCTGGATTCCCCAAAGAAGTTAAATTAACTTCCTAGTTAAAGCCTTCAAAGAGAAGGGGAATAGTTTAATAAAGCAATTAAAGGGAAGAGCTGTGTTGCACACGAGACGTTACGCACAGGTTACGCGCCTCACGAAGCCTCGCAGCTCCGCGCGGTTCCAGGTTCCTCACTCAATGGGCAGCAGTGCCGCAATTCACAAAAAGGACCAGAGAGAGGTGAAGCTGAGGGTTTTCTGAAACAATTAACACCCAGCTTACTTGGAGACAAAAAAAAGGAGAGAAAAAGCAATCTACTCCAAAACTACAGGTAGACTTCTCGCAATCTGGAAGTAGCTCAGGCAAAGTTTTTATCCTGCTTGGCAGCGACCGAAGCTGCACAGACAAGAGCTGGCCACGCTGCGGTGGTCCCACTGCTCCCACCGAGCCGCCCGTTTAGTCATTTTGCTAAATCTGCACCGCGCAACCCAGGGCAAAACAGCAACATTGAAAGTGTCTTTAATCCCCGTGCGCCGGGAAAAACCGAGCCCGGGAACAGGGTTAAACCAAACACGAGCCAGTGCCCACTACTAGTGCAGATCTCCTCCCTACTCTGTTCTGCACCAACACGGATGTGATAAACGTGTTTCCTCTTTCCAACCTCTTTTTACTGCGTTACTTCTCTCTCTTTCCCTCTCCCCAGCCCCTGAGCTAACTCGGCAAGGCCAAGCGAGCCGCGTCCTCGGCCCTGCGCTTCCCGAGCGTCCCGTGTCCGCAGTGTCCTGTGTCCGCGGCTCCCGCGTCCCCAGGCCAGCACCTGGGGGGGTCACATCCCACCCCAAGGGCCGGCTCCAGCAGGGCGACATTTAGGGGAAGAAAGGTCAAACAAGGACAGAGGATCAGCGTCCGCACCGGGAGAACACATTCCCAAGAAGTTAAAAAAAAAAAAGAAGGGAGACGGAAAGGAAGGAGGAGGAAAGAGGGACAAAACAAAAAGAGGAAGATGAGGAGCAAACGCACGCTAAGCACAACGCCTCGGCGGCCCGCGGATTTTTTTTCTTTTTTCCACAGGAGCTCTTGTTTTCCCACACATATTCCATGAGCGCCCGGATAAAAATAGCCCGGGCACCGTGACGTACCGGGGCAGGCGGGATGGCGCGGGCCGCAGCGCGACACTTTCTCCCGCACCCCCCACTTCAAAAACAGCACAAACGCCCCCCCAAAAAGCACAAAGCGACCGAAAGCGCCCAAACAAGCAGCAACAGTATCGCCTCCGAAAAGAAATAAATAAAATAGAGTAAAAAATGGGCAAACAGAGCCACCACCAGGCCCCAAGTTCCGCGGGAAGGAGCGGGCGAGCGGCGTCGCAGCGCCCAGCCCCGCGACGGCGGCGGACCCAGCGCCGCAGGAGCAACTCTAGACGCACACATTTACTTATATATACGGTATATATATATATGTGTGTGTGT
>VZSV01000028.1:1872799-1888786 GCA_013398735.1 Nothocercus julius | reverse complement strand
TGCGCAGCTTCCCCGAGGCATCCGGCCGCGCGAGGCAGCCCTTTCGCTCGTGGCTGTGGAACGTCACACGCTAGAATGTCCAAATGCTAAAAGAAAGGCCCAAGCACGAAACGGAAACCATCTCCAGGGAGCCAGTGGGCACCATTTGCCATAATCCAGGGAGCTCCTGGAAGGTTGTTAGGTCAGGAGGGAGCCCTCCCAGGAGGGTAAAATATGTTTATAGACCTCTTAGCGCCTGTTTTCCACCTGAGTCTGCTCCGGTTGTACAAAATTTGTCTCATGGAAAACCAGCTCTTGAGCTTCAGCGGTCTCTTGTATTTTTGCAGCGTGTTAAAGCAAGGTTTTAGCTCTACCTTGGATCACCAGCTGGTTTGGTGTCCTCACAGGAGCACCAATCGGTCCCCACGTTATCAGCTCCGAATCCGTGCACTTTTTGTGCCTTGTGGGGGATCTTACATTGTCCTCCCAAATACATGGCAAAGTGCCATCTAGCCCACGGTGGCGAAGGAAAGCAAGAAACAGGAGTAATTTTTTCCGATTTGGTCCTTTCACGAGAGTGAGAACTCACCCAGTTTATTTCCCCCCGCCCATGGCTATTCACAAATAGAGGGATATATTCAGTAGCAGGGCAGGAAAGTGGCTGCAGCTGGAAGTGCACTGCGTGCATGAAGCTACTTGTCTGAATTAACTAGCGACTGAAATCAAAAAGCCTGAGTGTATCAAGTCCCTTTGAAAGGCATAGCTCTCTGGTGCTGAAGTGATAACTCTTTAGTCTGTGGGAACTGATGCTCTGTGCTCTAATGTGATGCAGGAGTTAGAGGCAGCAAAGCCTCGACAAATCTGGTCTGCTCACCAAGGACACTCTTTTAGCATCCCTGCTCCATGCCATCTTTCTCGGTCCAACTCTGAATCTTCATCGGTCATTTCTCTGCAAAATCTGAACACGTCCCCTCCTCGAAGGAAATGTTGCATTGACTAGTGTCTCCTACTATTACTGAAAAAAAAAATCCTGCTGAAATGGATCTGGCATGAGTCAAAAGCTGTGAAAAAGATAAATACGGCTGTGTATATGTGTAAGCTGTATCTTGGGTGTATGCATACGGTGCCAATAGACAAGGCCTGTGCAGCAGGACCCGCTTGCTTCTTAGGAAGCTCCGACGTGCAGCATTAAGGGCTCGCTGGTACGTTGGCTTAGGGCTCCATGCTGTCAGGAAACAGGAGTCATTCCTGGAAGGAACTGTCCTTCGCGTGTCCCCGCAGCCCAGGGGCACGGCCACGTGCCAGCACTGCGGATGGGTTTTAATGGCAGAGAAGGGAGATTTTGCATCTCACTGAATTAGGAAGCAGATGTATGGAACATCTTGGCACAACCAGGCCCGTTCTGCATCTCTGGCTGTGGCCACGGGGGCCAGCAAAATCTGCGCTCCACGTAGCTGACCGGAGGCCCTCCAAAACAGGTGCTCCTGCCTTCCCCCTTGTTTCTGCGTATGGCAAAGAGCAGTTAAATCTAGCCTGTTACAGCAGGTTTATTCTTTTATCAGAACCCATTAATAAATGACCTCTCTAATGAGAGTAACGAATGAGCTGGCACTATATACAATTGTGTTTCTCTTTCACAGGCTTTATATTCAACTTTGTTTCTCCAGGTGGGCTTGCCCACTCCTAAAATTCCTTTGAACCACTTTCTTCACATAAAGCCAATAGCCAGTGTGGATTCCAAGTCCCTATCTTAAATATCTAGGAGTCCTCAAATAATTTCGGTTCTCACATTTCTGATCCACAGATGTTGCTGTCAATCCAGATTAAAACGAAAGCAACTTAAGTCACTTGGTAGAGTTAACATAAATAGTCTTTAGAAGAGTTTATTACAAAAAGGAAGCTTTTAGCTCATATACTCTTCATCACATTGAAGCTAAAATGGAGGGCTTGTGCTTCCTTTGCGCCGCGGGGACGCTATTGACATATCCCATCCAAGGGTGCTTATTAGAAGAAGGCTTCCAGGCGCGTCGCGCAAAGCGGCAGCGGCTTCGCTCGCGGTGGATCCGTGAGCGGGAGAGCACGTCGGGTGCCCAGCCATGGCCTTAATGCGTCACCACAACGATGACGCTCCCGACCCTTACGGACGTCTCCTTGGCGGCAGCAAGCAGGCGCGCTCCCTTTGCAGACTGACGCTCGGGGTTTCTTGAGGATGACGCCCTAGATGCTGCTTTAAGTGTTTGTAGGGCCACAATTTTCTTTCTTCTTCTTTTTTTTTTTTTTCGGGGGGGGTGGTTTCTTCTGAGAAAAGAAAGGCAACAATTAGTTGGGATAAATGCAAAGAAAGCCTTTAGTTAGAATGACAATGAAACAGAACAGAGAGTCTCTTTGTCTCCCTAGAAAAGGATCAAAAAACCTATTATTTATATTTGGCCAATGAACTTGAAAACATGGGGCAAGAAAATATTTCAGATAAAGCAAAACAAAAAATATTCTTCTAGGAGTGAAAAGCCAGACGACTTCCTTTTCCTGCAAAATGGGGGGACAAAAGTCATTTTGAAACTGTTCTGACAACATTTTTATTTTTTTTCCTACCTATTTCTGCACCAGGGTTTGCAAAATTCACCTGAAATTCATAAATAGTATTAGCCTCTTTCCAGCAAATAAAATAATTATTAAAATAACACTCCATCCGTGCTTTATAATAAACAGACAGTGAAAATCAGCATAGTGCAGAGGGGCCATGCACTTGCAGCGCCTCAGCCTTTTGTACTGCAGAGTCATAGTGCAAAAAAAGTTCTTGCCCACAGCTGAGCAGCTGCTATAGGGAAGCGATTTCTCTGACCAGTAAAGCATCGTGCACATTCTACGTAATAGCAAGGAAAATTATAAATAATAGCAAAAGCCCTACTCTTTTTCTCTGTTTGCTTGTTCCCCAAGGAAGCATTGCTTTTAGTAAGGATTAAGCACGAAGCCCACGTCTGTGCGCTCTGTATTACCGCAACCCTGGCGTTATTCCCGATAAGCCTGTGCTGGTCCCAGGGCGCAGCCTTCCCTGGCTTTGCCGTACGGACCAGAATAGGCCCTTGCCTCTGTCTTTTCTCTTTCACTCAAGCTTATTCTTTCTGGAATTATGCTGGTTGTCATGACAGCCAGACCCACAGGAGAAAAAAGAAAAAAGAAAAACATGGATTTGGTAAGGCACTGCCACATGAGAGCAAAATGCTGCTTCTGAAGAAATCACTGCCCTCTGAAAACATAGCACTGGGAGCCAAGGGCCAATTCCAGCCTAAAAGACACTTTTTGGTTCTTGAGCCGTTGGTGGAGGCCACAAGAAAGGCACAACGGTAGTAGCACGGACCTGGAAAACACTAAAGAGGAGGAGAAGAGGGTAGCAAGCGGGAGAGGGAGGACAGCTGGAAGCCAGGGGCATGGACTAGCCCCCTGTGTTCAACTCGAGCAAGGGAAATCTAAAAAATAACTCCTACTGGTGACTGAACCTTGACTCACTGACAGTGATATTTGCTATCCCGGCTGCATTCGTGTGCTGTGCTCTCAGAGGTCCAGTGTGTCACAAACTTTTGCTATTACCCACTTTCTGTTTCACCTTGGTGATCTCCAAATGCTTAGGAAATGATCGCCTACATTTCCAATAATTGCTCCATTACTTAAAAATTGTGCAGGAGTCCTTTTTATAAGTGATACTTTGTTACCTCTCTATATAATTCTCCCCAGAATTGCCAGGAGTCAAAATGGTGCCAGGTCCCAGCCCTTACAATCCTTGCACAACGTACAAGCAAGTAAGGTCTTATTTTGCCTAGTTTCCTTCTCATATCTCCACGTTTATGTCTTCCAGATAGAAATGGACTTACTCTTCCTCTCGGGTACCTTTGGAGAGGGACCCATATGCCTTAATGCAATACCACACTGAGATTCTGTTTCTCTTTACAGCTCGGACCGTTTCGACAGGCTGCTGAAGACAAAATAACACATCGATATCAAAATCCATGGTAAGCGCCTACTAATCTTTGAAAATTTTATCCATATATGGCTCTATAAGGATACTCTCTGAGAATCCCTGGCATAGGCAAATCACTGGCATCCTTTGGAAAGATCTAATGAACCTCTACCACTGGCAACTGCTGCTGCAGAAACCATAGAGAACAGAATATTTAGCAGAGATTTTGCAGTAATTCAAGAGAAGCATTGCAGGGCTAAACTGCCATGCATTTCATGCAGTTAGAAGAGCTCTCTGGGGACTATTTAATTCCCTTTGAAGGGAGAGCCCTGTTTCACAGAACCCCAATTAGTTTTCAATATCAGAATTATTTTTTTCCAGTTACTTTGATTAATGCACCTTCAAAGAGACGCCAGGTCTATAAAGCATTGCTAATTAGTGGTAATCATCTCCAGCTAGGGCTCTGCTGCAGGAACTGGCTGCTAGGGCTCCCTGGGTTAGGAGACGGGCGGTGGGGAAAGCCCTGTGAGAGGGATGGCCTGAGCCCAGCAAACCCGGGCTGCGAGAACAACTTTATACTGTACTGGCAGTATCTGAGGCTTTGTCAGGGTCATGGGGACGGGGAGCTTTGCCAGGATTATGCGCTGCTGAGGCGTTCCTAATGGAGACCTCGGTGAGACGCGGAGCAGTGGGAAGAGCTGTGGGGACTTACGGAGAAGGGCAGCTGGAGGAGCTCTGCCGGGCACGTTCCGTCCTTCACCCGCGAATATCCTGCTGGGAAACACGGCACATTAAAGAGCACGAGGCAAAGACCTTGCGGTCTCCCCTGGAAGCAGGGAAGTGCCTCAATCCGCCCGGAGCAGCCGGCGAAGCAGCGGGCTGCGACTGCAGCGTGTCCCCAGCTGCAGCAGCCCCCAGGCGTGCCCACCTGCTCCCGGGGCCGCGCACACACTATCATTGTTGTTGTTATTGCTATTATTACTACTATCCCCTTGCTGCTTGTACTGCCTTGAGTGGTTGTGCCTGGAGCTCAAGTGGGTACAACATATATATACATATATATATATACACACACGTATATATATACATATATATATACATATATACATATATATATATACACACACGTATATATATATACACGTATATATATATACGTGTGTGTGTATATATATATATGTATATATATGTATACACCCAGTAAATGCCTCAGCAGTAGCCCCTGCAAGCTTGTTTCTGCATTGACCATGATGGTGGGAGCACCAGGAGCAGATGGACGAGCCGGTCTTTGAAAGCCACGATCACTCGGCAAACCAAAGCTGAGGCCAGTTTGCTCCTGTGCCGGGGCCGGGTATCCGCTGCTCCCACCGTAACGTCGCTGCTCAGCTGGGTTATTACGGTCGTGTAAGGCGTATGGAGGCTCTGGTAGTGCGGTGAGAAGCTACAAAATGAAAGGTGCTCCCACAAAATCTGGGTGTTTTCAGTGCATCTCTGGGAGGCAGCCGAGACCGCTTTTAAAGCAGGCGTGTAGCGGGTTTGTCGTTTTGTGCAGCATTCATAAAACATGAATCTTACCAAGCGCTTTGAAAGTAATCCCTGCGCAAAACGGCTGTCGAGCAAACAAGAAGCAATTTGCTGTTGGGGAATGCTGTGTTTGCTTTTCACCGCAGGAAGGTAGATAAGGCAACAGCGGCCCACGTTGGAAGCAAATAAATTAAATGCATTTGATTAGCTAATGGAATATCTCATAAGAGGCTGCCCTATTAGGTAATTAAGTTAGTTCCCTCCTGATATGGAGGATTCACTCAATCATAATGCCTTTTTTTTTTTTTCCTTCCATAAACTATCTGAAATATCCATTTCATATGGGATTTATATTCCACCCTTGCCTTTTTCTTTTCCCTACCATAACTTTCAGTCCTGACTCTTCCCAGTCTCATATCAGGGTTCATTTGTGAAAAGCATTTCGAAGCTAAATAACCTTGCTGGGATTCCCCAGGAAAAGGAACATATTTCAGCTATTTCTGACTGAACACGGTGTTCAGGAATCAGTTCCAATAGCTATTATATTATTCAGCACCATTTGTTAGAATAAAACTTGACCCAAGCGCATTCACTTGTGGCTTCTGATGCCAATTTACAGCAAAACTACTGGAAATGGGAGATTTTTTTTTTTTTTTTTTTTTTTGATGAGGCCAGAAAGGCACTTCCAAAGGGAAGCATCCTTTTCCCAGGCAAGCAAAATGCTGGAGCACATATGGAGCTCTCCTAGCTTCATACTTGTGCTTAAAATTGAGTGCTTTGCAGGATAAAACCTGGCATGCCCCCATGTGAACATATTATTTTTATCTGCCTCTAGCCTATTAGAGACATGAATAATTCGAGAACTCCTAGATCTCATTGCTATGGAAACTAACTCTGTATCCTCAGGTCAGTCCTGCTATGTGTGATTCGCAGAGTCTGCACCTAATTTTAAAAAAAGAAGAGAAAATTTTGGGTTTTATTTTCTTTTGCCTCTTTTTTAAATTAGATTATACAGAGGGAGAGAAAAAGAACGACTGTTTCTGAGTTAGTTTAAGGGTCAATATATGCCTGTATTTCATGGCCTCTGCAGGCTTTTCTGCCTAATTCAAAGTCACCTACAATTCATGTCCAATTTATTTTTTTAAAGTGCTGGGATTTTACAACTTCTGCCATGCAAAAAGGTTTTGGTGCTTTTTCTTTATTCATGCAACAGTTGCCTCTCAACTCACAGAAAGTTTTCCGTAAAACAGAACTATTTTGGTTGCGATACGCTCCTTTTTGCTCCCAAGTAGGATATATTACAAATCTACTCTGCTGTAAAAGCAATACTTTTTTGACAAAGCTCCTAAATTTTAGTTATGTAATGCCTAGTTTTGTTCTGNTTTTTTTTTTTTTTTTTTTTTTTTTTTTTTTTTTTTTTTCTGTTCTCCTCTTTCTTCCTAAAAGCAGTGCTTTTCAGTAAAAATGAATTATTTTCCCCCCAAATGCTAGGATATATCAATGCTTAGTTTCTACTTTAGCACGTACAATCCTTATACCTTAGTAAAGGACAAATGTGCCCAGTCTGGGCAGCAGCAGCATCAAGGGCAATCAGTGGGGTCCTTCCCACATTACTCTTTATTCCTCTTTGCTATTTGCAGCTGTGTGTAGAATTTTTCCTCTTTGGAGCGCACAGTAAATTTCTTGTATCTGCTCAAAACTATAATTTTGGAGGAAAGTTAAGCTCCTATTAAACTAGTACAGCTCCTTCCTCTGGAATTTTCCCCCCCGCATGAGTGAAGTCACTATCTTGCCCTGCTCCCTCTCCAACTAAGCCAAACATTAGACGTGTAAGATCACATGCAGGCACTCAAACTTTTGGAGAAACAGCATCATGCGATGGTGAAAAATTAGAAGGAAGCATTTTTTAAAAGTTGAAGGGAATTCAGCTTCAGTAGATGGAGAAAATCCCACAAGCCTAATTCTTGTAATGGATGGCAGTGACACACACACTGCTCGCTGGGATGAGTGCTATTCCACGAAGGAATGCAACATGAACCAGTAGTTAAACTAGGACAGATGTTGCTGGAAATATTTAAAAGATGTTTACTTTATATTATTAGCAATCAAATATGCAATGTTCTTGGGTATGTCACCCTCATGGCTTCCCGCAAGACGTAATATTTTCCTCACTGGAAAAGGCAGAGAGCTAAGCTGTAAACGGCATCTCATAGTTACTGCATTATTTTAGAGGGGTGAGGTAGCTGCTTGAGCATCACCAGCATCGCGGCCCTGCCCGGCCAGCTGCTCCCTGGGCTCATGCCCCTTATTCCCCCCATGCTTTAGAAACGATCCCCACTGCCTGGGCCAGCTCCGCACTGGCACTTTCCTATTCAGCTTTTCAGCGAGGCTGCTCCCCTGCCACTACACGGAGCGAGCTGTGCCTCTTCCTGCGCCCGCCGCGCAAAGAATCATCTTCCTTCCTGCCACTTATTCTGGGCATCTTCCCTGCGCTTGACCTGAGAAGTGAAAAGGACTTTTTCTGAGTGGCTTGTGCAAAGCAGACATGGGGCTTTTCTTCAGAAAGCCTGCAAAGGTTTAAGCTATCGCAGCGAAACCACTGCAATCTCCTCTGCGGACAAACTTTTAGTGGTTTGGGGTGGGAAATACATAAATAAACAAATAGCTGCAGAGCTAATACATTGCTGCAAAGTTAAAGCTGCTTTAGGCCTGCGCGCACGGTTAAGTTGTATTACTGTAATCCCCTTGAACTAAGGTAAGGAGCTGAACGCCGTTGCATTTGTAGCCCTCGCTCAGATCTGCGACCTCTTCCTCCCTTTGCAGCCCCAGAGCCCATCGAGCAGGGAAGCCCCGCAGGCAGAGCAGAGGGAGGCAGAACCATTGGCTCCTAGTGCTTCTCACTCTTACCTCGCAAACAGTGTTTTTATTTTCTCCAGAACTTCCTGTCAGGACTCAAAGGACTTAGACAGTCGGTCACTCACAGAGGGCGTTCATCCTCATCCCAGAGATAAAAAATCCCAGGGATTTTGAAGTATTTGTCCTTGACCATAGATGTGACAGAGCCAGACATAGTTCCCTGTTCCAGATTGCCATCTGAACACATTGAACCACAAGGTGATCCTTCTTCTTCATTACTCCTTAGTGTTCAATTTAGATGTGAGCACAGATAGGCAACACAAGCAAAACCTTCCAGCCCAGCTCCACTGCTGCCCAAGCCCATCCGGGTGCTGCATTAGTGCTGCAGGAAGAGCCAATGCCGGTGTCCCTATGCCGGGGGACAAGCGCCCCTGGTGCAGATATCCCGGACAGGGTGCCAGTCACTCCGCAAGAGGAAGGGGAAGCTCCTTCCCAGCAGCCTCCTTCTCCAGGGATGCCTCCCAAGAGCAGGGACAAGCCTGTGACGGGGTTGATCTGAGTTTCACCTCTGTGCCTGGCACGGGTACGGAGCTGAGCAGCAGCAAAGTGGTTTGAAATATGGACATCTGCAGAGCTGGCCCCTGCCTGGATGAGCTGCGGCAGCTGCAGCTCGTGACCCTCACATCTATCGGCACACAGGGAGGTCCCCGCCAGTGAAATGAGTGTCCCCACCATCGCAGTCAGCACGCACTGATTCACAGCCTGGAGGTTTTCTTTTCATGACACAGGGGGTTGGACTAGATGATCTCTAGAGGTCCCTTCTGACCTCAACCGTTCTGTGAGTCTGTGATAGAACGTGTTTCTGTTTCGAACAACAAGCTATCAAAGTTACTCTCCCATCTCTGCCTTCTACTGACACATTCCCAGCAGCAACCACGTTCTCCGCGGTTTCTCCCGAAGCGCTGGGTTTCCCGTGCCCGCCTCGCTCCCCGCCCCCAGCTTAGCAATGCCAGGAGTTCCAAGTGCGCTCTGCGCTGGGGAAGTGTCGCGTGGCCGAGAGCTGAAATTTGACCTGCAGTTTCCCTTGCGCGCAGCTGAGGGGCAGGAGGCGTCCCCGTGGTCATCTCCTGCAGAAAGGGCCTGCACAAAGCACTCGCGCAACCTGCTCTCGGCCAGCCCTGGCTCATAGCTTCACATAAAGAGACTTGCCAGCACGAGTCAAGATTTAGCTGGCCTCACTAAATCTTCTTACCGTTTTCAACAACAGGACAAAACCGTATTTGCGGCTCAAGTTTCCCGCTTTCCTTAGGGCGCTGTGCCAGGATTCCAGGATATCCCCCAGCAAAACAGGGGAAGTTCAGACCCAGTATTTCTAACTGCTGGGCATCCTCACTCCTTTCGTACAGGTGCCGGACAACTACTGACCAGAAGAGGTACCAGATTCCCAAATGGAGCCATTCCAATGGCACAAAATGATTGCACAGGGACTAGTACAGCACAGTCTGCACAGAGGAGGAGGATGGAGTCAGAGGCAGCTCAGTCCCTCCAACTCCCTTGTAGCGCCAGCTCATGCAAAAGGCAGCTCAGCTTCATATAATCACAGCAGCAAGCAGCTATAGCAGAATACATTAAAAGCACATCTGTTCAGTAAAGCAGTGCCATTTTACAAAAGGTCAGGCTTTTGGTTTTGAGGAAACTGCTAGTCGCAAGCAAAATGCCAATATATCATCTCACAAAGCATTGACTTGCCTATTCCCTTGTTGCCTTCGCTACAAAAGTGAGACAAATAGTAGCATTTACCTGCCTTCTCTGGTGCTGAGATTTTCAGTCATAAAGCAAAAGGACATTTGCCAAATATTTGAAAAGAGGCACTTCTAAAATAAGATACGCAGTCCTGCGAAGAGGACAACATATGGGAAAAACAACAACTGTGGAAAAAAACAATAGTTATGCTGAGAATATTTCACTGATTTTAGTAGTTTACCAATTTATATGCAACATGCCATAATATTTACTTAGAAGACAGTTACCTGACAGTAAGTTTTATTATTATCATTTTTACACCAACTGCCATTTCTTCCATTTTGGGGGCAGTCTCTCTTCCCCACTGAAGTGCCTGCAGCCCTGGTGCTCGGCTTCCCATGTTTAAAGGGCTCTTCTGCAGACATAGTAATTTTGCAGCATGCAGAGCCTTGCAGCGCTAGTCCCTATCTTTCCGCCCTGCTTTCTGTAAAGTTTCCAACAGCTTTGAAAGATGACTTTCTGCTAGAAGAAAACTTCACTTCTAACCCAAGGGTAAATTTATTGCATCATTTAATCCACAACCTGCTATAGAATAGAGCAGTCTAGCTCTCTGTCCATTTATCTCTTGGGCACTTAGTTAATGAAGAAGGAGAATTTTGCTGATTTTATTGGCTAAATTTTTTGTCCTTTCAAAATGTTCTCCCAGCAAAAAGATGAATTCTCATCAGATGGGGAGGAACACAGTTCTGCCAATAATATTCATTCTTTTCTTTTTTGTCCTTTGTGATAGCTGGGAGTAATTCAGATTTCTGCATGTCAAGCGGTAGAGGCAGCAGCTATTGTAGTTATGATTGCCCAGTACTTTCCTTTTTAAGGAAACACTCTTTGGTGATTTATGTCTTTTCCAAAGAAATCGTTCAATTAAAATAGCTGCTCCTGCCAGGTGGGCAGTCTGACTTTTATTAGGTTCAGCTTTTTCACTTTTATAATGGATCATCTTTTTCTCAGAATAAGGGAATGGAGAAGTGTATTTCTTCCCTCTAATTAAAAAGACTTAACAAAAGAAACAGTTTTCATTAGTTCTAACACCAGGTAACTCCGGAGAGGAGACCTGAAGTTTCGTGAGTTTGCCATCGGGATGCGGATGGGCTTTGGCAGTTTCCATGAATCCATGTCCTGTGGCTCGGGGCAAGCAGTTCATCATCTCAAAAGAAATCCATAAGACTTTGTCATATAAATTAAGTGAATATCTCCAGTGCTGCACGTGCTCCACGTCCCTTGAACAGGGAGAGGACCGAGCAGGTATGGAGAGGAGGAGGAATGAAAACAATGTGACAGGAGAGAGGGTGGCAGTGAAGAAGGATGGAAAGAGATGAGAGCAGAAGAGCCCCAAAGCAACAGCGGGAGCAAGAAGGGGGAAAGGCTGCCAGCAAGGAGGAGGAAAGGAAGAGGCTGGAAGTGGGAGCCAAAGAAATCTTTCCTCTCTCACATCTACTCTTTTTTTTCAGAATTTGCCGAATATCCTGCTTTTTAGCCTCAGCACTTCTTTGCTGTCTAGCACACAGTTGTAAAACTTGATGGGGAATACTTACTTGATGGGGAATAAAAAGGCATGCTTGCTCGTTCCCCTCATTTCCTACCTTTAAATGTTTCCTTCTGCACCTTAATGTTATTTTAATTTCTCTCTCTTTTTTTTTTTTTTAACGTAATAACAAATCTCTGCTGCAGCATCATTAAAAGACAATCAGATTTGGCTGAAGCACAGTGGGAATGCAAATAACTAACCAAGAGGTAGCAAGGTAGAAATTCTGTTTCTGTTGCCGAATAAGTGTTAGGTGGGCATTTTTGTGTGCTTGCACATATTTTAAGCACTGATTGTCTGTGCAACGTATTAAAAAAATCCTAATTGGTACTCTCTTACCCAAGGCAAGGCTTGAGAGAAAATTAGGGCTGATAATGACAAAATATTCAAGCACAAGAACTAATTATAGCGCTATTATTGATACGAGCTTTTAAATGGCACATGACACATCCAAATTGGTTCAGGAAGAAAACAGGTTTGGGCTGGATAGTGGTTAGGGGCCTTTTTGGTTGCTTTTTGTGGCTGAGGATGGCCAGATGGATAAGGATTTTATTATAGGCATTGGCACACGAACGCTGCTGCAAGCCTGACATGTGATGCTTTGGCTCGGAGTTGGAACAGGAGGTTTTCACCAACATTAAATTCAAGCAGTGCTTTCTAAACCTGTGCCCGGATGCGCCACCGCAGTGTCTACATTACCGACCTCAGAAGAAGAAAAGCCACGACCATTAGGAATTAGTCTGTCTTAGGCGAAAAACAAAAACGAATGCAGAGCATACACTGCAAAAGGAGAGCCACGGGTAGCCAGGTTCATCGGTTGCAGTCCTGATTTTCTAACCTCGGAGGCCGTAGAGTACGGGACAGAGCTAACTAGTCTAGTTGTGGCCTTCAAACAGGATGCTGGAAACTTGATGGGTGTGGACAGGTGTCTCGCTGGGAGAGCCGGTCGTGTCACTTTAGATACGTCAAGATGAACCAGAGAAGGAAAACAGAGAGGTAGGAGAGAGCAGCGTTAGCAAAGAAGGGCTCGTGGCCAGGAGGAGCTCGCAGTTAACTCCATCCACGCGTGTCCGCACAGCGGGACGCTGGATTATTCACTACTCTTCCATGACTGGAATAAAGCTTTGCTATCAGCGGTGATTAAACATCCGCACGGGGTTCCTGCTCTCCACTAAGAGAGCGCTTCCCAAACCAGGCCTCATCCCCTGGCCACCTTCGCAAGCGGCCTCCTCCGCCAGGCGCGGGCAGCCTGGCGGCAGGGACGCGCGCTCGGCGCTGCCGCCTCCCGCGCGCAGAGCCGGCGGCCGCCGCGGGGACCGGCCTCGCACCACCCTCCTCAGAGACGGTGTCAGCAGCCCGACCCCTGCAAGCAGGTCTCTAGCTGCGAGCAGCTCCGAGCACTGGCGAGAGCCTTCCATTTAAAAGGGCGCTCTCCGTTTCCGTGTGATTTTAAATGGGATTTTACACGGCATTAGCGAGGCTGGGTGCCTGCAAGAGCAGTGGGCAGAAAGCAGCTTTATTTCTGTAGTAACTGGAGCTAAATCTACCGGTTTTAATAGTTTTCATTTAACTTGGGCACAGGGGGTTAAATAAAACATATTGCAGCAGCTTAAGATCCGTTGCACTTCATCTATAGCTAAAATAAAAAAACACAAAAAGTGCAGCTATTACTAGCAGTCAGTCACAAGTGCTTAACTGGAGGGACATGTGACCAAGATAACTGAGGTCAGATCCAGTCAGATTACACAGAAGTACCGGTTTGAAAAACAAGCTAGGATGATCTTAATAAAACTTTAACTAGATTAATGGGATGATGAGCGCGAGCTCCAGCAGGACACCCATGTCTCCAACACCGCACAGTTTTTTAGGATCGTTAATGCTCTGAGCTATCCGTCCTCTTGACAAGCGCTTTTGCGACGCCTGGTGCGGAGTTTGGAGCCCGCATAAGCAAAAAGCTTTGAAAAAGGAAGTCACGTTTTCTCCTCTTGCGGCTCACAGCAAACACTGCCCTTTCCCACACTGCACAGGAGTTTAATTAAAGGAGTGGACTCTGTCTTTCAGGCACTTGTGAGTGTTAGGGTCTCATCTAAGAGCTTTGAGCTTCTGGGCAAACTCTTAGTTATCCAGGCATTGCTTGACCTTCGTTCCCCAGCAGCTCCTGCTCAAAGCCTGTGCTTTCTCCTCAGAATCACTCCACCTCCTGATGGATTTTTCCAGCTGACCCCTTTGATCCTATTTGAAGGAGCTGAGCAGGAGCATTTTGTCCCCTGGAAGAGTATTCAGCCTGAAGAACAGCAGCTGTAGCTCCAGGAGAAGTTAGGGCCTGTTATATGGCCCCTCTCTTCCTTCTCATTCGTGCGGAGCTGCTTTCTGAGTGTGGAGTGTGCTCAGCCCTTCGCCCTAATTCTCCGATGACTTTGCTCTCTCAGCTAGCTGGGAGGACAGCGGCTTTGCTGCCGCACGGGATTTATGAGCAGCTCCCTTTGCCTGTGCTCTGAGCACCGGCGATCCTAGTGGTAACTCACTCCCGCGCTCCCCAGGGGGCTCTGCTGGACGAGGAGACCCCCCATTTCTCCTGACCCGCTGCAGCCACTGCCCTTCGCGGGCAGTAGCGCTCACGCTCCTGGGGGCTGAGCTCAGAGGCCCGACCTCAGCAAAGCCTAACGCAGTGAGCAGAGATGGGGGGAAAAGAAAAAAGAAAAAAAGAAAGTATTTTCACCCAAGCAGTGTCCCTCCCCACAGCAAAGACCTGGCCTTTTCTTTCTTTTGTTGTTGAACGTTGCATTTCTTCCCCTCTGGGAAGAGCCCTAGTTAAAAGGGATGTGGGAAAACCCCAGGCTCCAGCTGGGTTTGGCACCTACTGCTCCTCTCTTCAGAAGCCTGTGGCGCATCTCAGCCGGTTGTCCTGCAACAAAAGCCCTATTTCATCTCAAGCAGCATTAAGAAATCATTTAAATCCTTTGTTCTAATACACAGCCTATATGTTTGCCTAATTATCCGAAAGGTACCTTATTCCCAAGGAGACCCATCATCTTCGGACCCCCAGCAGCTGCCCAAAAGCCAGCGAGCTCCAAGCACAACGGCCAGGATTGCCATGGCAACTCATCCCCTTGGAGAGCGACGGTCACGTTTTGTCTAGTCATGGATGCTTTTCATCTTCCCATCCCTACCTTTTAGATTAAAATGAATAGCACCAAGATTGAATCAGGAGCTCATAAATGACATTGCAACAGACAAGTGGGATTTATGATCCGTAATTTTATTTTCTTTTTTTCCCTCATGCCTAAACTTCCTACCCTTGCGCACGGTTTAAAGCCATTACAGCAGTCCCGCTCTTCGAGATCACACGCACGGTTCGGTGCAGAGCAGCGTCACGTCACGGCTGTCCTAAGGGAAGCAGCCTGCATTGCCACAGCAGGACATGTGTGACAAACGTAGCAGCCTTCACGCGCTGGCCGACGTGCAGGTATAAAAGCTGTTCCTGGGGAGCACTAAATCAACACCTTGCACGCTCTGCAGTCTTGCCTGTCACACCTTCCCACCGCCTTAAACAAGAAACCCTTTCAGAGCTTTCACTTCTGCTTTTATTTTCCTGAAAATTAGCACTTCTCTCCCTTGAGTGGCTGCCTACTCTTGCTGTAGCGCGCTCGGGGTCATTCAGCAGCTTGTCCAGAGTTATTTTCCACCTCGCCAATGCATCCCAAGTAAAAAATAAAGATGTAAAGGAGCAGGTGGCTGGAAAGCAAGATATATTTCTTTGGCACCATCCATCTGGTAGATACTTTTAGCTAAACCTCTGCCCTTGTGTACAATTACAGTTGCGCCTATAATAAGCAATGGAGGCAGTGTGAGAATGAAGGAGTATTCTCCTTCGCCCTTTCCCCAAAGGGAGGCAGATGCCTGGGTGCCAGATACAATTTCTCTGGCTCCTAAAGGGATTATGAGGAGGGGAAAGGGAGGAGATGGGGCCGATTAGGAAAACCCAACCTCTTGCCGAGCCGTGCAGCGACGGCCGCGTTACCTGGGGCTCAGGGGAGCAGGTGCCAGTCCCGGCCACAGCCTTCCCACGTACCTCTGGACAAGCAGTTCGTCTCTCTGTAACCAACCACATTCGTTACCAGAAGGTCGAGGAAAACAGACAGATTCTTTCATGTTGAGCCACAGGCACGGGGCTGAAATTCCTGAGCTGCCATCAAAGTCACTCCAGAATTAGGAAGGGTTTAGTCATCGCGGTTAGCTCGGAGCAGCCCTGGGAGCCGGGCAGGGCGTCCCGGCGCAGCGAGGGGCACCTAGAGCAGCCGCCCCGGCGGCGCGGTGAGCAGCGCCCGGCCGCTGCTGCGCGCGCCGC
>VZSV01000028.1:1846585-1871334 GCA_013398735.1 Nothocercus julius | reverse complement strand
TGCCGGGCCGAGCGCCGCGCGCGGCCCCTTCCCGGGGGGCACCGCCACGCCGGCTTGCGAGACTGTGCTTGCTTTAAACACCCCACGCTCCCTCCTGAGCCCTGTGGCCCTGCACTGACCTCTAGGATTTCTGGGCAAGATGCAGCCCCCCTTGTTCTTCTGAGACTGTTTTAGCTTTGGCTCTGTGCCAAACAGACAGCTGACTGCAACTGCTAGAGGGGTAGTTTTCCAGCATGTGGCCACTTAAGCTAATTTTATATGGGATCAGAGACCTTATAGGTCAAAGTCTCATGGCTTATCGCTCGGCTGTGTATCTTCTCAGCCTAAAAGCCCATTACGTGTTTCTGGTTGCATCCGCTTCGTTTGCATATATACAACCAGAAAATGAAAATAGCGTATAGATTATTATTTGCCCAACTCCCCTGCATTACAGCATTATAGCTCTTCTTCCCCTCAGTAAGAAGAGGAGGGAGAAAGCCTGGGGCAGAACGCTGCTCTCTGATCGTGTTCACGCTCACCTACGCGTGTCTCCTGCACCCTTGAGCTCCTTGTTACACGTGAGAATCTCCCCCCCAGTTCTGTGACTCTCATTGTCATTCATTTAAAGGGGAATCAGCTATGCAACCGAATTCCAGAGTTTTTCAAATGTTTGCTGTTTTACAGGGATCAGTTTCAAAGCTCCTTGGCAGTACCATACATGCCACCTACATTATTAATTAATAGAAATCTACACCCTCTCCCAGTGCGTGCTCATTTTATACCAGGCAGTCTATGCACCTGCCTTTGCTAACCTGCCAGCCAGTGCACATAGTCAATCTCTTGGTTACAGAATTTATACAAAAAAGTGCCCTTTAGAGAAAACACAAAAAGAGTGGATATGATCTACAACTTAACTTGTTTTTTTTTTCCTTTGTTTTTTTCAAATAGCATCTCAGCCCAGGAACAACACGGAATGTTCCAAGCCCCTAGCGGAAGCGGGGGCTGCTGCACAGCCCCAACGGTCGAGTTAACCCAGGGGCGCACAGGTAGCAGGGACAGGAGCGAGGATGATCTCACTTTCTCTCCCATCTCTAGCTATGGAGCCCAATCTCTTCCTTTGCACGACAGCAGCGCCCACTGGAGCCAGATTCCCCTTCTTAATTAAAGAGACTGCCATCAACATCCCTTTCTTCTCTGCAGACAAGCTGCACTTGCTTATGAGGGGTCCAGAGGGCGCAGGAGGGGGGTACAGCCATTGTGCCCAGACAAGAGCTGGGCCAGGGGAAACGGGGTCTTCCTCATTCACCAGGAGAGGGACACTGATTTGGTTCAAGCCATTTTTGCATGAAAATACAGACTCAGAAAGAGAGAGGCAGCGACACCATTCAATAAGAACGGGAGCTGGACTAAGGCTTCATCACCAGCGTTTCGGTACAAGTTTCACACGAGAAACCTCCATTACCGTGAGCACCACATTTAGTTGATCCCTACACAGGTCAGCACGGATGCAAAGGTATTGACTGGGGAACAAAGGGGCAGCACAGCGCATAGCGCAGCCGGCGAGTTTCTGCTTATTTCAGGCGGGCACATGCAAGAACTCAGCATCCCTGAGCATGAGAAAGGCTCAAACACCCTGAAGCCGATACTCACTGCAGCCCAAGCGGAAAGGCAAGAGCTGCATTCAGAGCCCTGAAAGGTGCTCGGGGCCGGGGTGCCAGCGGTCTCCCCTGCGCTCCCTGCCCGAGGAGGAAGCCTGAGGGTTGAGCGCAGCGGTCGCAGGTGCGGCGTGGGGGCCGGCGCAGGGAGCGCCCTGCCCGTCGCAGGGCTCCGCGCCGCTGGCTCCCGCATGCGGGCGGCCAGGGCTGCCGCAGGCGGCGCGGCGCGCGGAGACGCTGCGGCTGAGCCGCGTGAAGCCTCCCCCTCGCACGTGTCTCCCACGTTAGTCAGATGGCCAAGCGGTAAGCGTTAGACGTCATCTGCATCAACAGCAGCGGCCTGTTTTGGGGAAGGAAACTTTAAAAAAGATACCAAATACCATTTACATTCATTTCAGAAAGTTTATTGCACCAAATGCCGCAAAGAAATAGACCAAAATGATAATGTACATAAACAACTATTAGAAAAGAAAAAACAAACATGTAGTTTGACATTGGTATTCAGTCAGTCCTAAAAAAAGTCTATGCTCTCCAAACATGCAATAGCAACACACATTTTCTACTACGGATAACCTGTTAAGTATGTCCATTTAGCCCACTTAACTTCAGAAAAGTGTCTAGAGTTTACTCAGCAGTTTAGACTCTATTTTGATCTGGGTTCTTCCAAATGCATTTGGAACTTCAGGGATGAGTGACCACTTGTGTAAACTTTATGTAAGAGTTTGGTGTGCCTGGAAAGAGACGTGAGTTTCAGAGAAAAGCAGGCAGTGGGGAAGACCAATCCGCAGTGTGAATGGCAGAATTAATTACTGAATTTTAATTTAAGTAGAAGAAAGTTCTATTCATTAGTTTGGAAAGTGCCCAAGTTAAATTAAAAAGTTTAGACCTTAATATTGTTTTAGGCTGAAGACACTTCGTTTAAATACTGCAATGTAGCAGTTTCCATTTCTACTCCCCCATGCAAGTATGTTTACTTTTGCCTCAAAGAATACATTCTTTAAATTGCACTGTGTAAACTGCATTTATGTGGGATTTTAGAAAGACTGTTCACTCCCACTTAAACAAGAAAGTATGTATTTAAGTTTAGAAAAAACCCTACCTAATACTGATAAAACCCCAACTTTGGAATATTTGAAATTAAGCTACATTATCAATTTTACACACCTTGGTACATTCATATCACTTTTCATTCTATTAAAATAAAGACAGAAACATGCCTTAAAGATGACTAACACAACATTTGTAAATATTTACTGCTCTGTCATGCTACACTAATTTATATAAACAGCAAGATGCTACCAAAAACAAGTTAAAGACTTAGAGTCCAAAAAAGCCCTAGAAGGTGGTATCCTGTCAACTGAGGTAGTATATTTAGTGGAGGGGAAAATATTTACTCAGACTTCTTCAGACTAAAGCCTTAAGAGTAAATGACTTGAATTTCAAATCCCCGCCACGTCCTCCAGAACTAAAACAGCCAGATCATCATGTATTTTTTCTTTGAAGAGCAGCAAAATGTTACAGAAAGCAGCAAGAACTATAAAGTTTTAGCCTGGGCCAAAGAAAATCCAAGTGCTTTTGACCAATTCACATGCCTCCTCCTCGAATAAAGTCTTGCCAAGAGGGAGACTTGCCTAGTTTAAGCAGTAAACTTGGGTGCTGCTGATCACAGTATTAGTCTCGCAAGCCGCTGAGCCTGGCTGAGCGCTGAGCTCCTAGCGCGCTGCGCGACAGCAAAAGCGTTTCCGCCTGCAGGACTCGTCACTCGGTTCAGATCAAAACCCAGCTAGTGCTTTAGGCAACCTGGAACGGACTCCTAACCTCGGCTACGGCTCAGGAGTGGCGGGAGGCAGGCGCAGTGCAGGACGTTTCTCCGCGGGCGCAGCGAGGGGGCTGCCGGTGCTGCGTCCGCGCCCAGGCGCCGCGGCGAGGGCGGGAATGCGTCACCTGCCGTGTGGTCCCTGGCCGGCCGGAGCCCTGCGCCACGCCGAGCGCAGCGGGGCGCGCAGGGACGCCCGCTTTCCTGCGGACACACTGAAGGATTCACAGACCAGAGACACGGGAAGAAAGAAGAAAGAAAGAATGAAAGAAAGAAAGAAAGAAAAAAAGCTCAGCTACAAGCAGTAGGAGAAAACGGGATCCATAGAGAGATTCCAGCCTTTTGAGGCGGAATACCAGGCATAGCACGTGTCTGAAGCAGCACTATTAGCAGCAGCCTCTGGAATGTCAGGTGAGCAGGCGGGCACCGGGAGAAGCGCCGCACGGGCGCACCGGGCCGCCCGCCACGGGGGCACGAGCGCTGCCCGCGGCGGCTCCGGCCCCCCGGAGGGCGGCACGAGGTTCCCCGAGAGCCCCAGCCCCTCACGTGTAAGCAACTCGCAACGTGCGCATTTCATTGCTCCAAACCCTTTAAAATTTACTGTAGAAAAGTCCAAGCGTCAAGGTAGTATGAAATAAAACACCTTTAAAAGTGTGTCCCTTCACTGCCAAAAATCTGGAATCACCAACAGGCGACCAGGAGTTTCCTACTAGGATTCACTGCTTCCAAGCAAGTGCTGTCAGCAGCAGCCATCACTCATGCTCTGCCCTGGCTCACCACTGGAGACTCCCGTGTTTAGTTTTCCTTTTCGTTAAGGATGTTTGTTTTGATCCTTTGTTCTTTCCTTAGTCTGGTCCATAAATAGTTTCATATCCAGCTTAACAGTACTTCTAGCAAAAAAGTATTTTTTACATTCATGCTATCAACCACGTGAAAACAGTGAAATACAAAATTTTATTTTGCTTTCTAGAAACACAAAAGGCCAGTATCAGCTAGTGGAGAAGTAGTTTCTGGTCTCAAAGCAATTTCTCTGTTCAGGAAAGGCACCGGGATGATACTCTGAGAATTCTGTAGAGTCGTGGAAGGTAACTGCAAACATTCATAGTAATAGTGGGGTTTGTGCCCCTTCATTTTATCTGTGAAGTTACCAAATAGTAGCCAGAAAAAAAGTAATTTTGACTACAGAATTGTGGGATTTTGGTCAGATTGTCTTGAGTTTATGCTGATTGCTTGGTGAAATGCTGAAAACAGCAGCACTGATACCATCTGTAAGCTTGTCCAACTCGGAGACAGCAATACCTGACGACACCAGAACAGAGGTTTCATTATTCCCAGGACTAGAGTCACACAGAAACTCAGACGAGTCATCAGAGTTGCACCAGCAACAAATGTAAACTTGTAGCAGAAATTCCATAAGGCTTTCCCACAAAATCCCCCTCTCAGGAGCTCATTCCGTGCTCCTGGCCGGAGCTCGTGCCACCTCTGCATGAGCGGGCCCGAAGCAGCCGCCGCTTTCTGAAGCACTCGTGGCGTGCGGGAAAGGCGCCGCCGCGTCGCGCGCCCCGTCCCACCCCGCGTTCGGCTGCTGCATCCGCCTGCCTTGTTCCGAGCCGCTCACCTCTACTGCACGAAGGCATGCTGACACTCTGCGGGAAACCACCGTGTTCCATCTAACAGACGTTTGTCTGGGAACTATATACATAGTTTACAGCTTCCCTTCCCACGAGGAAACGTACACAGCCCCACGCGCAAGGGCAGCACAGGAAACCCATTCTGTCCTGTTTGTTCTTGTAACTGTTACTTCACGGTTCGAGCAGCGTTTCTGAGGGCAGCTGGCGGGCTGCCATAGTGTTAACTTTTGTCCTTTGAATAATATTAATAACAACAATAATAAAATGCAAGAGTGCAGTCGCCTTCTTGATTTAAGTCAGAAGTGAGATCATTAGAAAAACCTGAATGCTTTTTACATTATGTAAACTGAAGTCCTCCGATAAAGCACCCCGCTGCCCTCCGAAGCAGGAGGTGCTGGAACACGCAGTCATCGCCCGCTCTCCTCACTGTTCCCCTTTACCAGTGTTTGGCACCTCTGTTCTTCATTCAAGATTCCCATGTTCTGTACTTTAAGGGAATGACTATCCTGAGATTTTGATTTATAAGAGTATTTGAGCAACGTATGGGGAATGAGTACTTGCTATAGCAGCCAACAAAGGCAAGTCATTGGATTCAATCCTGGAAATTAAAAAAGAGAGGGAGACAGACTTTAAAACAGACAGTCACCTTTCATGGAGAAGGAAAGCACAAGAGGGTATTCTTCATCCATACTTCAGAAACCACAAGTCTCTTGCTACAAGAGAGTTTATCGTTCACTACTATTTATGTCGTTCATAACAAACCAATAGCAGTAGGTGTTAACGTTTAAAAACGGGAGCTATGCTACCTCTTAAGTGAAAAAATAGCAGTACTGCCACCTTTTTGTAGTGTATAATCTTTTTGCTTTAGTTTATTCACTAGTTCTTAGTTCTTACCATCTTACCAGTCAGCTGGTCCCTGTTATCCTGGTCTAAAGTATCGCCTTACAAGTACTAACTAGCACCTCATGGGAGACTGTGCAATTCGTGTTCTAAATAGAACCCTGTTGGTCACACGGTAGCACCTTCTGATCAAAAAAATAACCAAAGAGTGGAATTCGCATGCAATCAGAACAGCCGTGTCTCAAATTCAACACTGAGTTCAAACCACTTCCACTCTAATGCTGCTCAGAGCCCAGGAAAGACGGATATCTATATCTATCTATATACATGTATGTATATGCATTAACACACATATCTTGGAAAAAAAGTGTGTGTTTAAGCACTTCACTTCTTACTATCACATTTCTCAGTATAAGATCTTGAGGAGTCTGGATAAAGATACACTAGTTTTTAGACACAATGCTAAATGCCATCTTTTGGGGATGTGCATCTCCCAAGCGGGTGTGCCAGGCACGCACTGTTACTGGAGGCCAGCAGTTGCAAAGGGCTCCTCCTTGTTTTCCTGCACTTGTTTTTTGAGATTCCCTCTTCCTCCAAGGCACCACACCACGAAGCTGGCCAAAAATGCCCAAATATTTGTTGAGACAAAATCAGTTTCATTAACTATAGATTTTATATATAAGGATATACTTATCTGGATAAATATCTATATCTACAGATACATATAGATATATAAAGAGAGCAAGTATGCACACACAAGAGAATGCATGAACCTGCAAATAACCTCAAAATGATCCAAAGATTACAAAAAAAAAACTTATCCAAAAAAAAAAAAAATCCTTCTCAATCTGAAGATTTAAGACCGATATCTGCAATACTTACCCCAGTACAATTCCTAGCTCTTTCACATGCACTCTTGTATGTCCTCGCAGATATTCTGAAAGCATTTTGCTTTTGAGATACATCTCTTGCAGTCTGTCCTCAAGATGCATTATGCACTGCAAATACAGACCACAGAATGAAGTTAGTATTTGCATGCAAACATGGCACAAATATAAACATACCCTTGTGCTGGCAACATTAAAAAAGATAAACCACTCTTTCCCACCTCCCATCAAAGAATTGTGGCATTTTGTTTTTTCCCAAATAGTGAGTTTGTTGCACAAGTCAAAAAAGCACCCAATTCATACTCAAGTCAGCCAAAGTCTTTCTGCTGACTTTTACACGAGTCAGGCCCAAAGATGTTCAGGATTTCTTGTGAAGACTGAAACCAGAATATCTGGACCACGATTTGCCTGCTACAAGTCACTACTATTTTTCTGAAAGATGCAATTTAAGCAACAGTTCCTAAAACTGAACATCTTTTCAGCTCAGAGAAACTGCCATTCAAGGAAATAAAACTTGAAAAAAGCGGAAAAACCTGTTATCACCCATTATGTATGTATGTATCTTATGTATTATGATAGCTCTTCTGTTTTCTGGCTTACTGGAGAAGCTAGCACAGGGATCTTTCAGGCACTTGTCATTCCTAGTGCTGGATTCCCAGCCTAAGATTGCTGAAGTTCACTGCTGACCAAGACTGCTGACTTGAACTATCACCTTCTGGCAAACGGCACCTAAGTTTAATCAGTGCCTTTTCTTTCATCAGTAGCACGCTAGAAATGCAACAGCATGCTATATTTCTTGGTGCAACCATATGGTATGGGGTACTTTCTTATACAAAAGCTGAGGACAGGAGCTTTTGGAACAAAAGGAGAACAGATAAACCTTAGCTTCAAAGATGCTGAAAAAATGTGAAAATTATCCCTTTTTGGTAGCAGAAGCTGAATAGGTAAGATGCCTCATAAAATATTTGGTTCTAGGACAAAAGGTACATTCAATTTAATATATGCTTTCTTTCCACAGTGACAACCACTTCAAAGGAAAGTTAAGCTCAGGTCTCCAGCCTCCTGGAGAGAAAAGCAAGCAGCCATGCAGAATCATGCATTATCAAATGTATAATCATCTGGCAAGTGGAGACAGCAATTAGAAAGAGTAGCAGCAAACTGCTTCAGGCCATCATACAATGTGCTTTTCAAGTTTAATGAGTACCGTAAGTACTATCAGTTCTGCCAGTTAAAAAAAAAAATGTATTTTTGAAGATCTTGGGCAAGATGAAGATTTTAAACAATTTTCTGAGCATGTAACAGGTCTTAGGGAAGACTAACATGCACTTCTAAAATGCCTGCTACGTAACAGCACCAGCAGAACAAGGTAACAGCCACAAGTAGAGGAAAAGTAAAAGCTCGCTGAGAGTAGTTTGATCTTTTTGCTTTGAGCAAGTTTTCCCTTAAGTAGTTATAGTCACAACACTTCAGAACCTAGCCTAAAGGGAAGCATTCTTTACCTATTTTGTTACAGATAACTGTGCAATGCAAAAAGCCTTCTAATACTTCCTTAGCAGTTCACAGAGGTGCACAGTGGTCTCCCAAAATAGCAGTTCAAAGTATTAAAACTTTGCTATTCATGTGCCACAGGATTTTGGAGTTGACGTTGAAAGAACAAATAAGGAGGCATCCTCTTAAAATAGACACATTAATATATAAGATTATCTGCTCCTCCTGAATGATGATCGAATGCTAGCTGAGAATCAAAAGTCTTCCTCGTAATCTCAGTACGCACCGAGTTCGTCAGTTTTGTTCAAAATGCCTATTCTCCTCGAGGTACAGAGATCAAATCAACTTGTCTCATTGATCAGATGAGAAAAATAAATCCCAAGTTAGTTTTAATACCAGGAAAAGTAGCTCAAAATGTGTTTAAAGGTGCATGTAAAAAACTTTTGACAGACTGCTGACATGCAGCTGTTGCAATTTTGATTTGCACTCCCTTCTCACTCCAGCACACTGCACAAAGCCCTGCAGTATGGTCACCAAGCAAAGCAAAAAATCAAAACCTGTTGACCTGAACAGTAAGTGGAGGCCATGAAAGGTAGGCTAGTAAAGGAAGCTTCAAATATGCTGCATGACGCTCACCTCTGATCTGCATGAGGATGTTTGTCTTGGTCAGAATTTAAGTCACAAGAGTTACTAAGTCACACTCCCCCCCGACCCTGCAGAGTTTGACAACCACTTGACTTCTCCCCACTGATCTGCTGCTTTTGGCAAAAATCTGTAAAATCCCCTGACAGGAAGACTGAGTTGTCATCTAACATAGATTATAAAAAATAAGCTACTAGCATGGTCATTTTACTGTTCCTTTTTACATGGCACAACCACCTGGCCTGCAACTCCAATCTGTGCCCTCCACAAAGCGTACAGAAAGTGCATACATAAACTCCAAGAAAACATGGGAAAGCAAACCCCATTTGCAGTCAACTGGTCAGCTCAGAAATATCAAAAGCATCAGCGTTTGCACGCAAGTCCTTTAATTCTCATTGAAATCACATGATTTTCAACCTCACACACAAAAAACACGGAGATTTTTGCTAGTGTGCCCACGTATCTGCCTGGCACCTCACTTGGTGCACGTTATGGGGAATCCTTGGCGTTACGTTTATTCAGAGCACTGCCAGCTGACGGCACACGCAGCACTTGCCCCTGCCGGCTACAGCAGCTCATAAAACCTGCACGGCCGTCCGCCCTGCCCGGCACACGGAGGACCCCGAGGCCGCACAGGAGGCACGAGGACAGAAGCGTCGCCCCCGCTGCAGTCTGGGCACCCCGCGTCTTCCCAGCGTCTGGCTTGCTCTGGGCAGCCACACGTGCACAGGGAGACCAGGAATACACAGAAGCCGGAGCAGGGAATGAGCACAAAAACACACAGCCAGGGAGGGGCGGGGAGAGGCGCCCAGGGTAGGGGGCTGCGGAAGGATCCCCAGGACGGAGGTTTGCACGCTAACGACACAGCGGAGTAAAACAGAAGCTTCAACAACAGAATAAGTTGAGAGAAATTCTGCAGCAAAAAATAACGTGAGCCAAATTTAACAACCCTCATCATAAACATGAGGTCCATGCCTTAAAAACTTCAGTTCTGGCTCATGTGTTTTAGAGCAGTTGACTAATCTTGATTAGATGTAAAATAAGCTGAAAACACTACCTGTAAATAGACAGTTGCAGGCATTCTTCCAAGTATGTGGTATTGACTCTAAGTTTTCTCAGGTATTAGTTTATTGCTACACCAATAAAATATCCAGTATAAGAAATGCTGTATTTAATACCTCAGCTAAGCAAATTTTCATTAGCTTCAATTTTCAGTAAAGAAATACTTACAAAGTCTGCTGGGAGGTTGAGTTTGTAAAGCTGTAAAATAGATTGCAATAAACTGGATACTTGACTAGACACCAAGACATCCTTGCCTAGCTTCATGTTGTCCACGACCTTCCTCTGGCTTGTAGCTACCTGCACGTTCCATTTATCCGTGTCTGCAATTATGCAGACAGCTTCTGCTATGGGCTCATCTAGCACTGGATGCTGCAACAGACACAAAATACAAATACAAAGTGACATTTTCATTTACTTTTCCATAACTAGTATAAGGTTCTATTTATATTCATGCTGGGACAGGGGGTAAGAAAAATGATTCAAACAAATGTTTTCAGCCAATAAAAAACCCAAAACAACACAATCAAAAATAAGGAGGAATAACAACTTTAGCACCAGTTTTTATAGCCATTAACACTGAGTCTGTTAGGTCATACCTGCCATTTTGACCTAGCATTTTATTTTGCATAGGTAGGGCTTCAGAAACACCACACTTTCACAAAGTGTTCCTGCTTCCCTACCAAGGTCAGTTTCTCCCAAAAAGAAAATAAGAATTATACTTCCTCCACCACTGAGTCAGTCTAAGCAGTGTTTTACCACCAGTGTTTCATTTTGTGAGGGGTTTCACTAACCACAACTAAAGCAAGGCACATATGAAGAGACAGTATCACATTAGCCCAACTTCATGTTGTATAAAAAAGCACATGTATACAAACCCCACAGCTTTGGGCAACACATGAACTCATTCCAAGATGATTTTTAATTGCTATAGACAGAAGCTGTTGATAATCATCTCTAGACAATTAAATATTTAGAAATGCATACTAAGAGCACATTAAGTTATTTTAGTGGGAAGCTAGCTATGAATTTCTTTGAATTTTAGCTCAATCTATATCGTCACCTTACTGCAAAGTTCTTACCTCCAGTCACCAAGTTTCCGTAGCCACTTAGGCTACTAGTCTAGTACAACACAGGCCTCTACAAAACTCATCTCCCTTGCCACTAAGCAGCTAGGAAACTTAGAAGCTTCGAACAATTTGCAGGTCACTTTTGTGAAATGTAGATAATTATCTGCTATTTTGATTGAAAAGAGAAATGATTTGAGAGTTTTTTTTTTCTTGTTTGCAACCTGAAGTTGCTAACAGAAAATCTTCCCTGTTCTTATCTTTCAAAGAGAACAACTAAGAAGGCGGAAATAAAAGAGTAAGTCAATCTTGTCTGAACAGGCTTCTCACACTGAATTAAGGGGCAATCTCTTCCAAGACAGACAGACACATCAAGAGCTGCTTTTAAGAATGGGTTAGTGGAAGAAAATACATCCCTTTCGAAGCATCGCCACCTGTGCTTCTGCAAGTGCTCAGTAACACTGCAGCTCTTGTGCGGAGCAGTATTTTAACTCACGTGCATTGAGTGCAGCAGGTCTGCTAGTAGGCATTGTTTGAGTTTTTCATCGTTATTTATTCCATGCAGCACTAGATCAGGCATATAGGTATGACAGTAACCACCCAGCAGCGATCTTCCGAAGTTTTTCATGCACTGACTGCTGATTGTGTTTGACCTGAAATACAGAGAACAAAGTGGCTAAGGATCTTGCTTGAAAAACTGTACTCAGATTTTCATGTGAAATGAAATGTTTGCCTTACCACTCCTGCTTCTGCTGCTGCTATTCAGCAGTAGCTGTACTCAAAATACAGTGAACCAGTTATTGGTGCTCTCTGAAAGAGCCATTTTAAAAGCTACATTTTAACATAGCATTGATTCCTACAGATTTCAGATAAGGCAAGTCTTCATTTACTAGAGCTTGTGACGTATATGAGCCCCCCATTCTGCACCTAACAGGTTCACTAAGCCCAAGTGCCCTCAGACTAAGCAGCAAACTTCTAGCTACTACTTTATACTTCCTTACCTTGAGCACAGTACTTGTGCACCTATAAAGCTTATTTCTTAAACAGGATGCTCCTAGGTCTTTTAAATTTGACTTTAGCAGTAAACATCAGTTTGACAAAACTAAGGTTTTGCTTGTCCTCAGAATTATGTCTAGGTTAAAAGTTTCAGGCAGTTTCATACCAACAAATTTGATATCTTTTCATTAAACATTTGAGTAACAGCTTTGTTAGCAAACTTCAACACCTCAGGCTACTTAGTCTTGACTTTCTTTCTGTCAATACTGCTAATAAGAACCTTAAATACATTACCAGTGTCTGCTAGGAAAACTTCAGCAAAGAATTTAATCAAGATTCCAGGATTTCAGATTTGAAATCCTGGACACCTTTAAGATAATAACCACTTCTTTACCTTGGTAAAGGAAGTTCCACTTCTGCAAACTCTTCTAGCCTTTTGCTGATGTTGTCCTGATGGAGTTCAGAGATACAACAATCCCCTTCTTCATCACTGGCTCCCAGAGCACTGTCAGAGCTCTCATTCCTTGGAATGTCCCCTTCAACTCTGAATGGTATTTTCCTACCAGCATCCCCATAGGGGACATCTTTAGCACCTACTTGAGGAGAATCCTGTCTGACAGAAGCAGCTACTTGTACACCATCAGGTGAACAGCTCTCTAGATTGTCAGAGCTTAAAGTTCTGGATTCTTTCACATTTGGTATTTCTATAGTTACTACATTATCTGTGGCCAAAAGTGGCTCACTAGATGTGTTTGCTAAATTAGTTTTTGTTTCTTTACTTTCTACGTGTTGGTTGTTAAGTTCACTCTTCCCCTCACAAGGTGGAACCTGTGCATAACAAATATTACGTTTACTGCAAGCTATAAAAGCAGCTTCACCACTTTCTTGTTGATTCTGTAAAGCATCCACAGTCGGACTTGGGGAGCTTGAGGCATAATGCATCACTTCTGGATTTTTTCTGAATGCCTTCAGATTCTTTTCCATTTCTCTTCTACGAGCTTCTAAGTCTGACTCTGGTGATGCAGAACTTCCGATCTGAAAGGTGACCTTTTCTAAGTGTGAACTCCTGTGGTCAGATCTTTCAGGACAAGGTAAGGCAGATGACCTACTAGGCAGCTGCTTTTCCACTTTGCTTTCCATTTGATTCTTTTTTAGATCCAAATCCTCCAATTTTGATGGTTCTTCAAAGTGGTAGGATAGGATTCCAGTATCAGCAACAGTCCTTCTCTTACCATCAGCTGCTCCTTTATGGAAAAGGCTAGCGGGACACTCAACAGATGCTTCAGAGCTCTGATTCGCCCTTCCCACTGCTTCAGTCTTTTCTCTCGAGGAGGCTGGTGCAGTGTGAGAGCTTTCCGAAATTCGCACCCACTCAGCAGCTCTACTGCTCTTACTTCCACCATTCTTTGGAGGTAGGATTGGAGGCAGAAGAGCAGGCTCATTTTTAACAGTGACAACAACATAGTCGGATTCTTCCACCTCTCCCTTTTCTAGTGCAGTGGTGATTGTGCTTCCATTTAGCACTTGTTCTCCTTCCCCACCCTTCTCACTCCACATCAGCTGATTTTCCTGCAGCTCAGAGCACCGAATGAAGTAAGTGAGAACATAGAGCAATCGCTGCACCAACTCCTTGCGCTTTCCAACAATAACTGTCCGAGTCAACCTAACCGGAGAGCCTATGGCACCATAAAGATCACCTACAAAGGGAAAAAGAAGAATTTCACATGCTCTTGTACAGCTTTAATATAAGGTATACTATTTAAACTCAGAAAAAAGAAGCAACATTTATTAGTGACAAATGAGACAGTTACTTTCTTTCACAGTAAATTCATAACATTCTAAAATAACAACAGAAGAAATCCCCTGACACTTCTTCTGCCTGGCATGTATTCACAAGGGGTTTTGCTATTTTTAGAAGGGTTTGTCTGCTACTGCTCATTTCCTTTCAAAACAACTGCAGGTTTCATTTTATAAAAATGGCCAAAAGATATTATCGCTTGGAAGCTGACACAACATGGGGTGAAGCGGAATATCAACTCGCTAAGCTCTAAAGGCAAATATACTGTTTTCTATTTTCTTTCACAAAGTTGGTTTGATTTAATCAGGGCCACTTTTTCCTCTCCTTTTTGGCAAATGCAAGTTTTCATTCAGATAAAAACTAAGTGATGCATTTCAGTACTGAAATATATACCCACTGCACTTCCAAAAATAATAATAATAATAAAAAAAGCTAGTATTAGTTTAGTAAACTAGGCTCTAAACCAGAGGTGTAGAGCACAGTACTTAGAGGGGTGAAGGCCCCCACACTTCTATGTACTTGGAGAAAATCTCTAGGTGAGATTCACCTAACATCATTACAGAGTACTCACTAAAGTTGGTCTTTGGCTGCCCAAACAGTGGCTAATATCACAAGCAGCTGGAAGGCAGCCATTGAAAGCTGTATTTTTTTCACTCAGCATAAATATTCACCTTGCAAACAGGTCTCTCTGGCTACATGCTGACCTACCAGACAGCATTTCTGGATGCTAAGTCCTTGCACAGGCCTTCTCAAGTGCTCTGGACCAAGTCTGCCCCCAGGCTTTTGCCCAGACTGCATGGAGTTCTAAGAACACTAAATAAAACTGTAATTAGAGTTTCAGGAAGCTCTCTACAAGTTGCAAGGGAAACATGAGAGGGCTAAAGCTACAAAAGGGAAAAATTATGCTCTGCCTACTACAAATCCTGCAGGGCAGAGAAGAATAAGGTTCCTGGCTCCTCCCTCCCCACAGAGCAAGGATGGGCAGGACAGTAACTCCCGGGCTCCCGCTTGGCATCTCCTCTGCGCTGGCAGCCTGCTGCAGCTGCTGTGCACGACACCAATGTTCTGCTGGTGCCCCTGGCCACCAGCCCCACAGCCTGACGTGCCACCCTCGGGACTGTCAAACAGCCTTCAGACTACTCGCTTGGTCACTTAAGTCACGTGTGCCTGGCAGACACCTAAGCCCAGAAAACAACACCATGCATTTTCCGAAATTACCTGCCACACAGGTCTGACCTCCCTTATCGTTTGTTAGGGAACAACAGGAATGCTCTTTATCTCAATGCCGAATGAGCCACGAGGACTGGCAATTTGGAAAGGGGAATAAGTCTTTTTACTTTTAAGCTGGGCACAGTTGCTATGGAAATCAGATTCAGGCTTCATGTTCATTTGAACAAATGACTTATTTAAAAAAAAAAAAAAAGTGTCATTCCTACCAGGACAGGAAGACACCTCAGAACTGTGGTCTTGGAAACACACTAATTCTTACCACTAAGCACGTCAGATTGAAGCTGAGGTTAAAGTAAGAGAGCATTAAGTCTTACTTGCAGCATTACCTACACTTGTATCAGTATTTATATGTAATTAATGCATAAAACGTAACAAGAATGTATCACAGAGGGTAGACAGACACCTCAAAATGTTTGCCTTAATACAAAGTAATTTTCATTTTAAAAGTACTAAGGTTTTTTTTTTTTGTTTGTTTGCTTGTTTTTTTGCTTTTAAAAGAAGTTTTGTTTTAAGAAGGCAGCCAGCAGAGGGCAATATCTTACTCTGCACTCTCAGTTAGTGCCAGGAGCTGATAATGAGTTTTGGCCTCCACAGAACAAAACAGAATCAGGAAGGGTTTTGAGCTCAGCCACTCAGAGTCTGGTGGAGATAGTTGCTGGTAGCAACATAAAGCTTGGGACTGTGAGAAGAGAAACAGACTCTTGTTTGAGCAGCGGCTCCTGAAGGAGACTACAAGAGCTACTGCCCTTCCGACACCTCTGTTCCAACCGGCTGTTAAAAATCACAGGCCTGGCTCCATCCTCAACACCCTGAACCAGCTTCCATTTTCTTCTTTCCTAGAAAATCTAAGCATTACTCCTTGTATAATGTTTTAAGTTCATCTTGGAATCAGAATTGCCTCTTTTACTACTATATGGCCAGTGCAGCAATTCTTAGTGCCATGAAGGCTACTGAGAAGAGGCAACAGAACCAAGCGGGATGGTAAGATAGAAACACGACCAATAGCACAGCACGAAAATCCCGCTACTGCTTTAGAGCTTTGCCACAGCCTGCAAGTGTATTATTTAACAAAGCACAGAATTTAAAGTTAAAACTGAGCTGATACCACACTCACAGTTGCTGCCAAGAGGAGGAGGAAGAATTTTCAAGGATTTACTGCCAGCAGTGTTATTCTCTCAGCTCTCACTCATCCACTCATTTGACAGCTGTCATTTAATTCCCAGTATAAAAATAACTTACAAGCCATATAATATTTGTTAGAAAACAGACTGAGGAGCTCAGTATAGAAAGAGAATCTTGGCCCAAGCCCACTCGAGAAACCAAATGAGCAGAGGTAACACCACTTCTAGGTTTCTATTCTGTTCTCACAGCTGGCATGAAAACCAACATCCAGCTCCTCTTGTACCTCTAGCCACAAGCAAACACCTGCTTCCCAACAGCTCTTGGATAAGGGAAGTGCATGCAGGAAGCAGCTGGTCTAGGGAGGGCTGAACATTTCCATTTGCTACTGACCCAGTTGTGCCCAGAGAGGGTTATACGGGTGGGATTTTGCCAGCATGTTCACGGACTGTGATGTGCGTTTCTCAGAGAAGGCCTTTATGGGAGGATGGTCAACTGGCATTACGGTTGGGACCCAAGCCAGATGATAGGTCAGCACCGCAGTTAACAAAGCAGCAAAGAACCTAGGGGAAGAAAATGACATTAGCAGCATAATACTAGCAAAAGAATATCCCATTAAATGCTCAAATGTATCATGTGCACTAGGAAGCACAGAAGCTTTTAGGAAATAAGGGAGAAAGCTTACTGGTTTTTGTTGATCTGTTCTATCAAAAATGTAAATTCTTTAAGAAAGCGCTGGCATAACTGGTTCTTTTCCAAGGTGTTGGACATCATATTAAGCCACACAGGCTCTGCAATCCTTGGAACAGAATATAGGTTCCAGATGGTGATTCTGCGCAGAACAAGAAACCCCCCAAAAAGTGTTAACATGCAGCAGTTCAAAGCAGCACACATAAGCAGCCTGTTTTCTATCACTCACTTTTTTTTTTTTTTTTTTTTTTTGGTACAAGCAAGGAGACACTGACCAAACTGGAAAAGTTTCACACATGCTAGTTACTAGAATGCCAAAACACTAGTCTGTTTAATCAGTGTAGTGGTAACTTCTGATTCACTGATGTATGACAATGCAAAGTGATGATATGCAACATAAATGCACATTCTTCTTCCCTTTCTTGCATTCTCCTGTGTAGAGAAGTGCACAGCTGCATGGTATAAACAGAGAAGTACAAACCATTTTGAGGAGGAAAAAGACAATATCCTATTCACATTCTGGTCACTACTGAACCTCCATCCCAAATACACTTCCTGTCTTCCCCCTGGGCTGTCCTTGGATTCTGGTTGTCTCCTCCTTTGCTGGATACCAGAAACCAATACCCCCGACAGAAACTTTCCAGTCGGTTGCGATGCTCAGGGCCTACAACTAGGACAATTCAACTGCTTGAACAAAACAATTCAAGCAACTTGCACAGATGTCAGCAAAAGCCAACTTCTGATGAAACCTTCAAAGGTTCCAAGCACAGGTGAGCAGAACAGAGTACTGTGCTTGCTCTAATGCTCAAAATGCTGAGACAGGCGGGAGATTTCCCAAAACATTTACCTAGCACAGAAAATTCAGTCATGCTAACTTCAAGATTGGCTGAGTTACAAGAATTTGTATTCAGTTACTTGTAATTGAAAGTGGGAGGTAGCTTTAGAGGGGCATGAGATCAGCTCTCATTCTAATTGAGAACTCCATCAACTCACCTAAATTCTCCCAGGGCATCCATGACACGGCTGATATAAACCTGCACTCTTTGGCTGGATTCCGCTATTTTTCTACAGCAGATCATGGCCTTGATTAAGAGTTAAACACACAAAACAGCTTCTTAAAGGATTTATATTCCTTGCTTTTTAAGTTTCATTAACATGTCAAGATAATTAATAACCCCAGTGCTACACAACCACTCAGGACAGCAACAGCTGTCAGTCTCCCTCTATCTCACCAAAAGGGGGAAGCAGTAAACACCTCCCATCTCTTTTAATGACTGCATGAAAGGATAGAATACAGTCTCATCCATTGCCTGTAGGTAGTCAAGACAACCTCAGTGGAATAGGAGGAAAAGAAAAGAAAATGAAGAAACTCTTCATTCTCAAGGGCTAGAAAAGAATCTACACTCATTTGCAGCACCTGTTGCTAGTTCAGGACAGACAAGTGCTGAATTCCTATGCTGGGCTCAGGGTCAAGGCTACATGTGTAAGGAGGCGGTGAAGCTTGGAACCACACAGCCTTCTCCCAACTCCTTGTCAGACTTCATCTATCAGATTCCAGAACATTTCATTCTAGACTGTCACCTATTTTTCCACATTTCCACTGTTCTGTACCTTTTCTATTGCATACTTCAGTTTGTTCATGTGGGATTCAAAAAGAGGGAAGTGAGAGAAAAAGAAATCCTGGAAGTGTCTCTGTGCTTCTTCTTTTTCAGGCAGCGAGAAGATTATGCTGATTGCAATTTTTTTCCTCCGAACCATTGCAGGATTGGAGCTGCAGCTTTCATCAGCCATACTAAACATTTCTTCAGTGGACCTGCAAGAGATTTATTAGGTCAGTTATCCACACATTAAAAACAACTTGTATTCTACCCATCTACTGCTACTACCATTTACCCATCTACTCTATAGAGAGTTGAAGTGAACTAATGTTGAAGCCTCCTTTGACTATCTACACAAGAATTTGCTGTCACCTGTCTCTCTTCAGAGAAAACAGCCAGCATTTAGATGGACAAGACCTGTGTTTACTAAAACAGATCGGAGAAAAGCTACCCGAGAGGGACCAGTAGGTAAAGTGCAGCGAAAGCATTCTTCTAAAACAGAGCTACAAAATTCCCCCTCCAGGATTTATTTGCATTTTATAAATTACTATACACAACAGATAGTGATTTGCAAAGAAGTTAAAGGGAATCTGACAGAGCTGGGAACTCAGTCGAGCTCTCAAGCTCCTGCCCAGCTCCTCAGCAGTACATCCAGGGTGTACTTAATCTATACTGCTGTTCATGAGAGAAGCTGGAAAACGCACCACTTGTCCAGCACCGTAAGATGCCTGCTCTAAAGTAACCATTAAAAAAATTGAAATAGAAGTTTCTATTTTAATTAAAGTTCAGAATTCAGTAATAACTGTGAAAACACAACTTAATGCCTGCAAATTTATGTATGCCTAGCTCAAAATTTGCTACAATTTGAAAACTTTGTTTCCNACCACAGTGGCCCTTTACAGCCATCTATTGTTTTCCAAGCCATCTTCTCACTTGGTAATCCTGCCACATATCTCTCAACAGCAACACCAGCTTCCAGTACTGCCACTGCGCAGAGAAAACAGACAGCATTTAGATGGACAAGACCTGTGTTTACTAAAACAGATCAGGGACCTGTGCACTTTCAGTGCACAAGGGGATCAATACTGCTTAACATCTTCACCACCAGCCTGGCCTAGGGGTCAGAACACACCCTAAGGAGGTTGGCAGCTGATGCCAAATTTGGGGCAGTGGGGTGGGAAATGGCCAATCCACTGGAAGGCAGGCCTGCCATTCCAATGGAGCTTAACAAGGAACAGCGCCAGGGCTGAACATCCCCACACACTTGTACGGCGTGGGGGCCAAGTGTTCAGGCAGCACCCCCAAGGCAAGGCCCTGGAAGGACTGCCAGGCACCAAAACAAACTGGAGGACCCCCTGGGCCGTGGAAGCCATGAGGATTCATGGCCTATTGAGCTGTATGAACACGAGCCAAAGGCAACAGGTCAAGTCAAGTCAATCTTCCCCTTTGCTTGGCACTTGGGAGGCCAAACCAGGAGAACTGTGTCCAGGCCAGAACTGGAGCAAGTCCAGTGAAGGACCAAAGCGGAAGGGAGCCTGAAGCATGTGACGTACAAGGAAAGTCTGAAAGCGCTGGGCTTGTTCAGGAATCTTCCACTATCCAGGGAGTGGTTATACAGAAGATAGACTCTTCTCAGAGGTGAAGAGTGACTCTCATCCTTTGGCTGTAAATTAGATGCAGCACAGAAATTTCTGGTTGTATATTAAAAAAAGAAAAAAAAAGAAAATCACAAAAGGATTAGATAATGGGGTAACGGGACCAGCTGTTTAGAGAGGCTGTGGAATCCCCATCCTTTGAGATTTTTAAATTTCAACATGACAGGTCCCTGAGCAACCTGATCTAACTTCCAGGTTAGTCCTGTTTTGAGCAGGCAACTGAATTAGATGACCTCTACAGGTCTCTGTCAGCATAAAACTTTCTGTAATTAGACAAGAGTGAGGCAATTTCCCTACCCACTCCTCTACAAATACACACGCTGTAGATTTAAGCTCTGATGATCCTGAACTTGCAGAGCTATTATTTTCTCATGTTTCTGAATGCATTTTGCTGTGAAAAAAAAAAATCAAGTAAATATAAATGATTAAAACAACATGGTCAGAACTTCTTTTGGAAGGAAAATTCAATAATGGTGCTTGTTCTATATATTGGGAAACTGTAGGGGGAAGAGGAAAAAAACATGAGAACACAAGTGAACGTGTTCAGAGCAGCAGCTCATGGGGAAATAGCTTGTCTTTGTACTTTCCTTACAAGTTAAAACTGCTATAGGAGTTGTACAATTAAGATTTTTAAGGCTTCCACATCAAATTATCTTGAAATGGAGCCTGAGGCATTTACAGATTACTGTAAAGCAACTAACAAGAGGAAAGTCTGAATGCTAAGCTTTCATTCTAGAGTTCATTCTAAGAATAAATAGTTTATGGTGTAATTTGTTTGACAAAGTTATGATTAAATAAAATTTTCTCATCATAGAGATTGTGGGAAAACAGCATTCAGGACAAAAACATAACCTCATTTGAACTTCAGGAACTTACATGCAGAGACAGAAATTCTCAAGGAAGTTGGGAAAAGATGGCCAGTCAGCATCTAAGAAACATCACAAACCAAGTTTTTGTACTGCTTCCCAGGAACGGAGATTAAAGAACTAAAGTCTGACTGTGAAAGAGGCCCTTTCAACAAAGCTGCTAATCTAGCTTTCTAATCGACTATCCGGAGTTCCGGCTAGATGTCCCATTTCCTTTGAGCTCAGGGCCTAACCTGTCAGTTGGAGATGGTGCAAGCTTGGCTGTACACACAGGAACCCACTGATTTGCCAGCACACGGTCAGAAAACAAATACCTAAAGAGCTTCGGACTTAGAAACAGCCCCAGGCAAAAGCAGTTGCAGATAACAGATTTAGTGCGTCTGCTTTCCAAGATCTTTTCCAAGAATGGATTCTCCAACATGGAACAAAGATAAACTATTCTCTTCAGTGAATAAGCAGCTTAATATTGCTACTTTACTTTTTTTTTTTTTCCTGTAACACTCAAGAAGTCTATCTGTGAAACTTTGGCTACTGCTTACCCTGTGCTAAAATTGTCTCATTTCCCTCTCAAAGTTTTAACCCATTTGCCATACACTGCTCTTCAAATTATTTCCTTCGGAAACTAGGCTAAAAAGTACTACTGATTGAGTGTAAAATGTTTGCTAGGCTATTCTTGCCTGCGAGCATGGCTTAGAAAGCAACATTGCTGAACTTGATTTGAACTGATTTTAACATTCCTCATGTTAAAAATGAATCTGTGAGAATATTCTAGAAAGCAGTCCAAGTGATTGTCCCTAGGAAAAGCAAATTATGGCATAACTATAACATATTTGCAACTGGCCTCTTCCAAAACAAGTATATTTTTTAAATGACTGATTTTAATTAACAGCTTTTTAAAGCGTATTTGAAGACAGTGCAGAGAGAGAAAGTACACACAGCAGGAGGCTCTTGCAGCCCCTCACTAATTCCACACTGTTTCTGGGTGCAGGTAGATTAGTACATCTGAACAAATACTCAAAATTTATTTGCTATTTTGCCACTGATGAGGGAGGAATTTGCTTATTAGCTACAAAAGGTCTGTTACATTCCCTGCTTTGTTATTCTACTGAGCCACAAAAGCTAATAAAATTCCAAAGCAGAAGCCAAGCTTTTTGATCACAGCTCTTTTTCTTCCTGTTTTGGCAGAAGTCACATCAGGAACATCCTGTACCAGCCAAGAGTCGTCACGGGCTATTACTCCAAATTTTCAATAACTGCTCACTAGTCAGACTTCATCATAGTATAATGCAACTAGAGCAGCAGTGTTCTTACAACCTCTTTGATCTCAACAGGCTACCCTGGTTTTTCAGAAGTGGTTTAAGTTGCTTTTCAGAATGGTGTCTTTGGGTACATAGCCTATACACCTTCAATAAAAAGAACTGCATTTCAAATCTAGCCTTGTGGCTTGTAGTCAGCCAAAGCTCAATCTTCCTTCACATTGGCCGTCTTGCACTACACAAACAGAAGTTAGTCTGAAGTAAGAGTACCCTTTAACAACAGGATTTGTCCTTTTAGAGAAAAGAAGCTTAAGCCCTATTTTGCTACTGCTGCCAAACAGCTGCTGTAAATAGAAAGCTGTTGCACTCACCACCTTGGGATAATCCCATTCTCTAAACTGGTTGTCTGACTTCGGAGCCAGCGGCGCTGATAGCTGCTAGAAGATGATGATGAAGAGCTTGGAGATGGAAAAGGAGTGACCAGAAGACTGCTCAAAGATGCTATGAAGAAAGCAAAAAAACCCACAACATACACTGAATTATACTGAGTGCCGGTTAAACATTTTCTTCTATACTCTAACTTGAGACAACTTTCCCCATGAATATTGGTCTTGCTTGCTGACCTAAGAAGTTAGTAAATAAATTTTTCATAAAACTCACTCTCAACAGGATAGATGATAATCATTTTAAGCAACTCTTGCTGCCATAAGACTTTTTCTTCTCATAAAGCCAGAGGTCTTCTCTCCTAGAGTATAGTAAGTTGTCTCACTCCCATGAAAAGCATTCTGTCCTAAGAGGTGTTATCCTCCTATTACAATAGGCAGATGGCTGGCCTTCTACTCAGTGCAAACCTCTGCTCTTCCCTTGTTTTAATGAAGGCTCCAGCCATTTTTTCTCCAGCTTATAAATTAGTAAAACTACAGAGAATTATGGCTGTAAACAAAGAATATCATTAAAAGTATTCTTACATATAGACTTGGAGGGGGGAAAAAAGGCAGAAGGAAAATTAATTAGCAAATCCAGAAAAGTTCAGACTGAGGGGTCTTAAGATACCTAAAGTTTCAGGTGAACTAGCTGAAGAAGGTTCAGGTGAATCTAGCTAAAGGAGTGTATCAGTTACGTAAGTAGGCAAATAAGACAGCAGATACCTGACCGAGCAATGCCGCTGTCTCTGTCCTCATTTTGTCCTCTACTTGGCATATCAACAGGTGTGCTGTGTGCTAAAACAAATAGATCAGATCAACAGAAAATATTACATAACTCATCATACTATTTGTCATTTAAAAAAAAGATGTTTAAGCTTAAAGGTCATACAGCAGCAAAGTTGCATCCTATACTGCTACTCCGAGTAAGTAGAGTATGATGCCAGCAGGGATAACAGCAAACAGCATGTCCATATCGAGTACCATATCACTAAAACGAGTTGGTTCCTCACCCCAAACTAAAAACATCCAAGCACCCTGTGAATGTGCATACAGCTTACGTAAGGGGAAGTCAGACAGGCTCTGAAACAAGGACTGCTACTACCTCCACCTGTCACTCTGGATTATTTTTTTGAGGGGTGGGGGGAAGCAGGAGGGGGCAAGATTGCCATTTTGAACAGGGTAACGTGATAATAGAATAGTCAAGTATCAATTCCATTAAGCTTCAGATTTGCTCCCCAGGTCATTTTTTGCTATTTACAAAGCTTCACAGTAAGAAATACTAGGCCTACGTCGTGCTATGTTGAAGTGTTAGTAGTTCAGAGTGCAAGATTTGCAGAGGCTGAAACTGCATTGGTGTTCTAGTTTACATTTTTGCAATTAACAGAACTAATTAAGCCCACAACCTACCCACCTGCATGGGTCATCAATATGCCTGTAAAAGGAGACTTTATGTAAAGCAGTATTAAGTTTTGAAATTTCAATAAATTTATATTGTTAAAAAGAAAAAGGCTTAAAGGGTCCCAAGAGAGCTCAAGAGCTGAAAGAAAGAAGAAAAAGCTGCACACCAGCAAGACAACTGCACACTAGCAAGAAATCAGATACGTATAAGCCAGGAAACATAAGTTCTCTAAGAAATGTAAGGGCTCATTTATTATCAAACATATATTACAAAAATATCTTTAAAATTGAACACAGAAGTTAGAAAATGAAGATGAACAAGTAATAATTAACTTTTTTTTTTTTAGGAAAAAAATTAAGTATAAATCCAGTTTCGTTTCTTTTCAGTCTTAGCCCTTTCTATTTCTAAAGAGTATTTATGGCTCTCTTGTGAGGATTGAGAAGGAGCTGGATTTGTGTGCGCATGTGGATGGGTCACACTGTGGTTGGCATTCCACACAAACCTGCAAAGAAAGAAGCACTGCGGATGAGCCGGAGGGGGCCTCCTTCAGACACACCATGCAGCAGTTTGCTGCTACACAGCTGTAACACACCTAGGAAACAAGAGCAACGTAGAGAAAATGCAATGCAAAAAAAAAAAAGTTAAGGGTGATG
>VZSV01000028.1:1820574-1834757 GCA_013398735.1 Nothocercus julius | reverse complement strand
ACACACTTTAAAAGCCATTAATGCAGAAAGAGATCCATAGCTAATATACCACAGCAATTATCCCAGACAGAGCAGTCACCATGATTTTCATGTTTCGGAAGCCAAAGGCTTGCTCTTGCTGCCGAGTTTTTCTACCAAGGCTGGTACAAAGCCGTAGCAGATACAACAACTATATTGACTTTAACTGTGTTTGCTTCCTGGTATGTGATTAGGTAGCTGGCAATTATGTAGTCACAAGACCAAACCATATGGCCTCTGTGAGAGGCGGGGGGGGGGGAAAAAAGCCTAGTTGCTTTTGCAGTGACTCGCCCTTCATTGCTGCAAGGTTGTTCTAACACCAGCTACAACACCCAGTTAATGGCTCTCATGTGAGCAAGTGTCATCTGACAGCTCTTAGCAACCTCAGAGAGCTCCAAAGCAAGGAAGAATTTGTCATCAATGCCATATGGTTATCAGTAAAAAAAGTACAGGGAAACAAAAAAACACCCCCGCCTCCAACACCAAGAAACACTCTAGAGATTTCTCACTCTTTTTTACCTTTGAGGATAAAGAGTATTTACACCTGGCCAGGAGTCTGAAACTATTTTAAAAAGCATTTTAAAAGAGCAGAAGGATAAAAGGAAAAGTTCCAGTAGCAAACATCAAGTTGACTGATACCAGATTTGTAATCATGTGCCTAAAAGACAATCCTGTCAATTTAAAAAGCATTCAAAGAGAAAATTCACAACTTTCTGAGATACATACATTCAATTTCCAAAACTATTTAGATAACCTGTATTTAAAACTTTAATAGCATAATATACTTCTGACAAAGAAAATGTAGGTTTTTAAACAAAGCAGAGGAACACTCCCTTCTGCTCAGGCAATTCCACTGCAGAACAAAGTTCTCTTTCTTACCCCCACTTAAAATAAATAAATAAATCCACACAACTGTTCTTAATCTCTTACATAGCTCTTTTCCACCTGTAGAGCTTTAGACATTTTGCAAGATAATGACAACAGCAGGCCTGTTCCCCTTCCAAATATGAAAGGGGATGACCTGGCTAATGGTTATCCAGAAACACAGCAGCAGAGTTAGAAAGAGGAGCAAGTTTCCAAGGCCCAGTTCCCACACTGACTAATGCTGCATGCTACTTCAGAGGATTCTGTAACACCACCAAACCCCAATCACTGCCCTCCGAGGCAAGAGGGCAACTACAGCACAGGTAAGTTACACACCTTGCTCTGTTGCACAAGAAGGCCATAACAGCCAAAAACAAAGCTCGGTGGTAATTCCTAGACTAGTGCCACATTCTAGATCACAATTACTCGTCTTCCCAGCTGCCCAAAAGAAGAGAAAAGCTTTGGCTGGCTCTAAAGACACTCGATTTAGCAGGGGGAGACTGCTGGCCTTTTCCTCATTGACAAGCACTGCTTCCATCATCAGCATTCCTATTTACCTTGGGAGCCTGAATTAAAAGCAGCTGATAGAGGGTCCTACAGCTACACTTGGACCAGTTGCTGGCAGCATTCAATTCTGACTATTTTTCCCCAAGCAAAACAAAACACAGTTCAGAAACATTTAGCTAAATTACTGCATTACTGGACTAACATCCAATGCTAGAACTGGGAACACCCATAAGCCAGTTGGCTAAGTAGATGCACTTTGTGACAATACTGTAGTATTCAGCTGCCGAGTACTATAAATTTCAAAATACTTTGCAAATTACCATGGGGAGGGGGGGGAGAAAAAAAAAAAAAAAAAATGTCCACAGAGGAAAGCACCTGAATCCAATGAATAGATTATACATGGAATGGAAGAAAGTGTCCTGCCCTCCAGATACAGCCCTTTGGGAAGCAGGGTTTAATCATTCTTTTTCTAGGCTGCATGACAGCATGTCACCTGCTCTCTTTGTAGGTCATTTCCTGCCCTTCATCTTGACTCTTAGACAATTGCCTAAATGTTTTCAATTTAAGATGGTACTTCAGCAAGGAAATCTGGAGTAGGAAGGAGAGAAATATATACAATGGAGTCATCTAATTAAGAACAACTTTCTGTATGAATTACAGCTTGTCCATTAAAACATAAAAAGTTTTCAAACTTAATGCAATCTTTTCAAAGTCTCCAGTAATGTTTTATTTTCCACAATATCTTTTAGAAAACAATTATAGAAACATAGAAAAAACACTTTGAATCATGCCTGCTGTTTTGGTGAGGATTTTTTTGGGGAAAGATATATTTAGCAAAACCAATATATACATATGAAAAGCCCCAATCCCAGACATTTGGGATGAGTGCCAGAACAGCTTATGTTTATAGGTAAAGTGGAATACATTTTGCATTGCTTAAGGATGATTCTCCTTCACTTTGTTGAACAGTTTATGTAGATGTGGTTCTCCCCCCTCTTCCTTCCCCATTTTAAGTATTCACCCAAAGTTACTCCTCCTCTTAAAAGCCTTGAATATGGAAAAGGTACTGATGCCACACCGTGTTCTTTTTCCATAATCATTCAAAGCAGTCCTAATATGGTAACGCACTATTTAACCTCGGGTGAACCACCTTGTTTACATATGATACATAGTTACTAGTTTCACACAAGTTAAGCAGGATACATTAGAGATTAGTCATGTAACAAGTGAAGGAACATGTTATTTACAGCACTTCTCTCAGTTCGCATTTTAATGCAAGAGGAATTATGGCAGGGAAATGCAGTTCTCCATATTGGATCACTACACAGAAAGGTTTTTTCTTTTTTTCTTTCTTTTTTTTTTTTTTTTTTTTTTTAAATAAAAAGTAATCCTACACAGTGCTGTAGGAAGAGCAAAACATTAGAAGCACTTTTACGCAAACATGAAACTCCACAGGCTTCCTGAGGGGTGTTATACTGAATTTTTGCAAAGCTGGAAAAGTTTTTTACTAGATTAGTTGCTAGAAAGTAATACCAAACAACCAACCACAAAAACCACAGGCACCTGATAGAGGCTAACACAAGCACTTCTACGTACCAAGTTAATGTCACCATAAACACACATCAGCTTGCCACAAATATCAAGAATAATCAGAGTTTCAGAACTCCAAAATCACTCTTAAGTTTGGATACTAAATTCACTGTGCATTGCCTTATCTGTAAGTCACAGCTTCAGGAACTGAGGCACTCTGAAACATAGGGCTAAAGCAAAACACAATACCTGTATATTTGAAGTTGCATCATAGAGTGCACAGAAACAGAGCTTTCAGCTGCTGGCCCCAGAAATGGGCTTCCTTCTAGCAAAGAGATAAGAAATCAAAGCTCAGAGTTGCATTGAGAAGAAAAATCCACATATTTTATTGAATTTTACCAATAGGAGAGGGTATTTACATCTATTGTAAAACTGGGCCTTTAAGTAGAACTTTAAAAATTGCACAAAGATAAGCAACCCAGATCCACAACCCAGTCTTTTCTCACAGAAATCCTTGCTTAGTCCTAATCACCTTTCCCAACTCTGTCCTACAAGAGCCATTCTCCCTAATACTAGGAGCTTCCAACAGCCAGGAGACCTCAGTTTATGGAAACGAAGTATTTTCTACAAGCTGCTCCAAAATAACACATCCTGACAGTTCCAAAGAGCGGAAGGTGGACTTGCTAAATTAACATTCTTACGGCAGGGGGATGGGGCAGGGCAGAGTTTGGCCTTTTCAAAGGCACTTCCAGGCAACAGCTTGCAGCTCCTGCTGCAGGCAAGCGGCAGCAGCCGCGCAGCAGCTCTGCGGCGCCCATTGCGGGGGCTCCGCAGCAGAGCGGGCGCGTCAGCCACATGTCACTTGCTCCCACAGCGCCACGTGAGCGGGCCAGCTTCCAGGAAGGCTGCTACTAAACATGGGCACTGCCAAGGCATGTCTGAGAAGCGCGTGTGCCAGAAAGACAGATGAATAGAAACCTCTTCTCCTACCACCTTTAGTGAGAATGCTTTTACCGCCTTTCTTTTGAACAGGAGAAGGAAGAATGACACACTGAACTTTTGAAGGAGAATTCTGAACATTACAATGGAACTATTTATAACACTGTCCCAATTCTTGCTGCATTTCAAAGCTATACTGAGGTACTGACTGATCTCAGACTTTAATATCTCCTACATAAATCAGCAGGCCAGCACAGACATCACCACTAACCACACCTTAGGGGTGGGATCCTAAGGCACAGGTTTGGTTGCCTTTTCTTTCCTGTTCTTTCTCCCTCTTCTGTAAAGCCCTGGTTTTGAGTTTCATTTTCCTAAAGTAAGGGAGACAGGGAGAGACAGAAAGCACTCCGTTTCCAGCCTTCTTCTAGCACCTCTTCAAAGAGGTTGTTTCAGAATATGAAACAATAAATAACAGAATTGAGTAAGAAACATCACTAGACTTAAATCTTCATGCCAACTGACACAGATATAAAAACCACTGGCATCCAAAACCCCAAACCACCACTGCTTTCCTTCTAATTAGGTGAAAAATACTCCTTTTGCTTCAAACAAACAAAAAATTCAAAGTAATTAAACATGTCCACAGAGAGGCCTTGGCTCCCCAGGGGCTTTGTGAAGCTGGGAAGAGGTGGCGCTCTCTCCCAAGCCTTACAGCCAGGCAGACTAGGGTGCTCTCCAGGGCTACAGAAGTATTTTCTAGTGCCCTTCTCTTCCCTGCTCCAAACAGCCGCTCCCACCTCACAGGAGGACTCCAAGGGGAGAGATCCAACCTCTGCCTAGGCATTTCCTTCTTCCAAGGAAAATCGCTTCCCAGGAATCAGCAGCTTCCATCAATCCAAAAAGCAAATTTTCACCAGCATCCTCTTCCTTTTTCTCTCCGATACATGTGCACAAACACACAGTTACTTGGTTCTAGACGTTCTGTTGCAAATTCAAGGTGCTGTTTAGGTTCTACTTCAAAAACAAATCTTACCAAATCACTTAAATACCAAGCTGTTAAAATCCAAGTTATTATATGCAGCACCACGGTTTACAGCTTTCCGTTTTTATTTTAATAGATTAAGACCTCTAATGCCTAAAAACAAAGATATCTGTTATGGCTACCTGGTGCTGCCGAGGGCTGAAACAGTCTGATTTGTTGACCAACTAAAGAACGTTAATGTAACCATTTACAGATGGCTCAAAGTCTTGCAAGAATATCAGAGTTGTGATTCTTTTAAAACAGAGAATAAATAGACAACTGAAAAGTTAGCCTGCAATAACACGTTGGCAGACCCAAGAAGGAAATGAAAGATAAATTAAATATGTTGAATACACATGAAAACTTACCGATTTACCCAAGCAGCAAGAGAGTAGGAAAGAACACACATGCAAGAAGCCATACTTGGTCACCCCAAAATTGCTACAACATCAACAAAGTCCATCGTCTCTGCCGAGATGAATACCAGGAAATCCTGACTTAGATTGAATGAAACGATAACTGCAGACGGATATAACGTCAACTCCGGGATTTTTTTTATTAGTTACAGACAAAAACGTGTTTTGTTCCCCTTGTTGTTGTTTATCTATTCCATCCAAAAAGGCTCTCCTTAACCCTCTGTTGTGTGCAGTGCTGAAGGTAGCTTTCTAGTAACTGGTACTGAATCTTCAAGGCTTGTATACTTTTACTTTCAAGTGTCATTGCAAAGGGAAGGAGAAGCCAGCTCCTAAAACCCTGCAGAGGAGATCAGGGTAGTTAAATCACTCAAACTGTAATCCCTTCAAAACCAACCAGACCACAGTTGTGCAGCTGACTCATACGGCTAGAGCCAACCTTACTGTACGGGACCATATGCAAGGGGGTCAGGTCCTGTTTGGCACCAATTAGGTAAGGCTTTGAATATATAAATAGTCATTAAGTTATTAAATAGACTCTTGCTTAAAGTGGGCCAACTGCACTAACTACTTTCATAGGGCACTAAACATTTTCTTAAAACATACATACACACACTTTATATTTTATATAGATAGACTTAAAATCCATACAGTCGGGCTTAGCCATGAAATTATCTACACAGAGTAGCATGATAAAATCTGGGCAACAAATTGAAATCTATGCCAATCACCAAATACCTAAACAAAAACCTCAGAAAAGAGCCAGGCATAAAATAGAAATACACTTCATATTTTGGAGATACGGCAATAGAGATAAAATATTATATTAAATAGCAACAACTTTATGTAGCAGCTATGTACTTAAACACATTAGAAATCTTTCTCCTTGGGAAAGGGTAAAAACAGAAAAGCTCCATGCATTTTAAAACAGAAAAGCTCCATGCATTTTCCAAAAAAATACTGCATGAGAAAGGACTCAATTACTAAGAAATGGGCCTAACTTTCTCATAAGTTGAAATCTAGTATGACAGGCTAGCTAAGTCTTCTTAATAGTTACAGTACACCAAATAAAACCCAAACTTCTCACCTTCTTGTCCAGTCAAGACAGGGTCTAGTGACAGAACTCTAATGAAGTCTACTCTGTAATCAACTCCTAGTGCTTCAGTAATGCAAATAAATTCCCACTGTTTCAAACAGATCTCTAGTGCACATGCCAACATCACATTTGAACACAAACAAGCAATCACTCCTTCAAACAGTAAACACAGTTTAATTCAGGGGTTCAGGTTATCTTTGACTCAACTGCTTCTTACCCAAGACAGACAAAGAAATCCAGCAAATTTAGCATCAACTGTGTATATAGGTTCATAGCTTTAACTGAATGAAAACGAAAATCTATTCCCATTTTCCTCTCCAATACAAATAGAGTACATTGTGCAGTCCAGCTATACATGGCCATTTTAGAACTATCACATCACTGTAAAAATGGCATAAGGTTTTATTTTATTTTTTTAAATACACATTATTTTTCTTACTTTCAGCCAAAGGCATTCCCATACTCCTGTATGCAAGACTGAACACAGGGAGTTCTGAGTACAAGCTCGTATCCAGATTTTTTCCTGAACTAAACAGCAATCTGATGTAGCCTACAGTGGATGACACTTATACCCTCAACTGTCCCAAAAACTAAAGTCATCAAGTATTATTCACTCACTCTGGAATCATGCATGAAATGATTTTTAGTGCTTAGTAAGCAAGTCATATATATCCGCAGCCAGACATTATATATGATACCTTAATAACCAGAGAGGATTAATTTTTCCTACTCTTTACCTTGCTGTGATTTAGAAACTCTTTTAAAGGCTGGTAAGGCAGAGTTTGGCACTCCTGAAGCTGTTTCAGCTGACAACCACGTAAGCTCAACTTCATCCAGGCAAAGAGTCAAGCTCCGGTAAAAGCACAGACCAAGGCCACGTGGTTGTCTGCTAAGCAAACCAAAGTTGCCACCAATGCCCAACTCTTCCTCCAGCCCACTCCGAGCTCAGCACTGGAGCACATGAGCCCTCTCAGCCACCTCTGTACAAAGTCCAGCAGCCCAGCATAAAGTGGCCCTACCAGAAGTAGGGTTTCTCCACGGACGTTACCGCAGGCAACTTCAGCACTCCAGCAACTCTGCTGGGGAAGCCACAAGCTCCAGCTAAAAATCAATTCCCACACAGAGGTCAGAGGCTAAACAATGCAGCAGTTTGCCAAAAACCAAGCCTGGAGGCTTCAGAATAGACAAGAACTTTTCCTGTTTCCCTTTCAGCTTTTAACTTGCCTCTTCCTTGTGCCTGTACCAGGGGTAACTAACTCTCCTTTCTCACAGCTTAAGAGTTATCTGCCCAGCTTGCTTAACCCAGTTCTGCTGAACAAGACAGGATTTCAGCAACAAAAGATCTACAACCCTTCTTATAGGAGATTTTGCTTCTTTTTTCAAGCACAAGTCACACAGAGTCACAGAATGGTTGAGGTTGGAAGGGACCTCTAGAGATCATCTAGTCCAACACCCTGCTCAAGCAGGGACACCCAGAGCACAGGACACAAGGTGGCAGCCAGGCAGGTTGGGAAGATCTCCAGAGAAGGCGACTCCACAACCTCTCTGGGCAGCCTCTTCCAGGGCTCTGTCACCCGCACAAGAAAGAAGTTCTTTCTCATACAGAGGCAGAACTGCCTGTGTTTCAACTTGTGCCCAAGTCAAGTGCAAGTTAGAGAGTTCAGGGCTAAACATTAGAAAATGGTCATTTTGCGTGAATGTGAAAGGAAAGGCAAGCAAAAGCAGCATCTACAAGTGCTCAACTAATCTGCAACAGCTGGGTCAGTTCTCATGCCCACACCACCAGGTAACAGAAGCATCTGGTCATTAAGAGGTAGATTGACTGGTCTCTGTTGACAGTTACAAAGGTTAGTGAAAGTTTGTTTTTCCAGAGCAGACAAGGCTTTAACTTTATGACATCATATTAACTTCTGGTTCACATTCAGTGAAGGTATTATTCAAGAATAATGCACTTAAAACTACACACATGAGAGTCTGTAGGTCATTCTCTCATGGGTTTCCTATGTAATCTATTTAGTTTTCCTGTACCCTGGATCTGTGCACTCACACATCCAGCCCCCAAAACTGACATGTTTCTGGTTTTGGGTCATATCCCGATTCAGAATTCAGTGCAGACTCCTAATAGAAATCCAGAGTATCAAGTTTATTCAAACCACTTTTCTTTGACAAAACAATCAGCAGACATGATGAGAATAAGGGCTAGGAGTGATTATGCAAAAAAAACCTTCAGATTTCACTATAAAGTACTACACTATAGTAAACTGTGCAGACTTTTAATTGGAAGGTGCTAACACCCAAGTCAAGCCTGTTAGCACCTATTAGAAGGGTAAATAAATACTAACAGCTTGTTTACTTAACAGACCTGATTTCTTTAGCACATGGAAGATTCACTGAACACCTTGGAAGAGAGAAGCTGAACTGTAATACATTTCAGTCAGAACACACTGCAGACGAAGCTCCAGACTGGTTCAGTAATTACATCACACAGTGTTCAACTTTCACTTCAGTGTAATGCATGGAAGAAAAATCATGAGTCAGTTCTAACAGCAGTAAGTTTAATGCAAAACTCTCATCGTGTCTGTACAAGCAATGCAATCAAGAATTTTACTCATATCATGGAAGTGCTCCGACAGGTAAAACAGAAATATTTTGGCTGTTTACTATGTAAAAGCACCAGTACTTGCCCTAAGTGTAATTGAGAAGGTGCAGGCATTACAAAGGAAACCAAACGGGACCTCTCATGCCTTGGCAGTGCATTGCTTTCCAACCTGCACTGAAGCTCATCTTGTGACCCAGATCTTGTACACGAAACATGACATTGCTACAGTGCCTGAGCGACAGACGCATACAGATGGGGTGGATGGAGTGATGCAAGCGCTGCTAGAGGAAGAGAAAGCAGAACAGAGAACAACCTGAGCCTGAGGAGTAGGAACGAGAAGCAGAACACATAGGAGAGATGATTCATGCATGACGGGCAAACGACAGTGAACAGCCACATTCAGCTTGCTTGCCAGAGCCCTAGTAATCAGACACTTAGCACAGGAAGGGCGTGGGAAGGTGTAGACAGACACATCTTCTGTCTCCACAGAAAAAATGCCCAATTCAGAGTGCTCCTTTTCTCACTTATTCTCTCCAGCAAGGCTGTTAATGACCCTACAGAATTAAACTTCAACCTAACAAACTGAAACCTTTGTATAGCAAATACTGACAATTAGGATACTCTAAAAACATTCTCCTTATAGCACTTTGCCTAAGACATTACAGTTAGAGATGATAGGGTCTCATCAAGGATGCACTTAGTAGAAACAATTATTGAAAATACATCGTGCATGGCTCTCAAACCAGATCTTCTGTTCATAAGTTATCTCTGAATACCAGAGGAGACAAGAGCAAGCGATGGTTACTGTTAGGAAGAATAGCTAAGGGAGCAGGTATCTCACTGAGGCTTGCCACACATGCTGCCAGCATTCATCCAGGGAATTCCCTTTGCAAAGAGTCTTCAGCAGCTTCATTGCAGTAGCCTTCAGGCTTCCAAATGCAACAGGAAAAAAAACATGAAAGGCCAGAACAACAAATAATTTGCTTTTATGAAAATAACTACTATATTTTCTGTAGTACACAATGGTTTAGTGGTGTTTGTTTGCACAAAGCTTTTGGTCTGCTGTTACTGACTGCTAGACCAAAACTCCAGTGAGAGGCCACTACCACACACATCTACATCCCACTATGTCAAAGCAGGGTAACATAACTAATGACTGTAACATTTAATTGAAACCTCGGCCATCTTCCCCTCCTCTCATGTTTTCATAAAGCTCTTCAGTTACTTCAACTAAATTTACGTTAAAGCCTAGTGAAGTCAGAAAGTTCTGCATCAACTTTTAAAGTTTCTCCATGAAATCATATATTATGAATATCCAAATTTTGCAAACCCAAACCAACTCTATTTTCTCATTCATGATTCGTTTATGTCAACAAGCAAGTACTTGCTTACACTATCAGCATAACTACTTAAGAGTGCAGTGCACTTTCTTTATGGACATGCCACTGATAAATATAGGGAGCCCCAAGGCCTTCTGTTCGCTATAGTACCCTGAATTATTCTACACTGAGCACAGCATGTGGCAGAGTACTCACCTGTGCAGACTTAGATATGCCAATGGCAAAAGTACCATAAGAACGTGTCATTAGCCGCCTACTATCCAATTGTGCATCAAGTTTAAGATTCAGGTGTGTAGAAACACACAACTAGCTGTTTATATAACATTAATTACTCATAAAATATAGCTTATCTATACATTTTCACACAGCTTTTTAGGTGTCCAAGGTAAAAAAGCAGTAAGGATCTCTTCTTGCAACCTTAAAAGAGGATGAGTTTTTCTCATAGAAGGGTTAATAGAAACTGTTCAGTGATGGAAGTGTGGAGGGGGAGGAAGTGTGGAGAGGCTGTTCAGTGATGGAAGTGTGGAGGGGGAGTGGAAAACCAAACAATTTAGGAGTGAGAAGCACAGCCTTTATTTCTGCAAAGCTCAAAAACCAAAGGACTTGGGTTTTTGGTCTTTTTCCTTGCAAAGAGCCCCAGGCTGTAAGTCTAGTTTCCATGTATGGTCTTTCTAAAAGATCATGTTTTCAGTCACTTCCTCACTAAGCTGTTGTCTTGTTGTGAGATTGTAATAAATGTCTTTCAGCAAAACATACTTTTTAAGCTTTCATTACTGAAGAACAGAGGTATAATACTGTACCTTAAGGCCCACCTTCAGCTGTCAGTAAAGAGGTATACAGTCAACACTTGCTGTTTAATGTTCCCTGCACTCATACTCAGAGTTGATTCAGAACTTAATTTCCCTTCATACAGCACAAAGTAATGATTTTGTGATTTTTTCTTCAAATGCTTTTAAAGGGATTTACAACGAGATATGTAGAGGTATAGTCCATGTGTGAAGAGGTACATAGGTGCTTAGTAGTTTTATTGTTCTTTGGATGTCTGCAAAGCTGCAAGAAGCTCAAAAGAAACCCAGTGAGGCTGCAAGAATTTACCAACGCGTGCTTCATTTTAACAAAGATGACACAAAACGGCATGCAAGCAAACTTACAGCTCGCTACTGCTTTCTTTCCTTTTCCTCAGAGGGTGGAATATTGCCAGGCTGCTAATAAACACTGTGAAATAATGCTTAGTGAGTGGGATCTCACCAAGCATTTTAGCACTATGACCAAAGGAATTACTAGTATCAACTGCCAAACAAATGATCTCATACACCAAAGCTAACAAACCGCTACCAGATAAGCTATCCTGCAGCTACAACATGACATCCGTTCCATTAGAGACACCAGAAGGAGCAACTAATATTTAAAGCTGAAGTAATAGCCTGTTTGCAAGTTCTAAACCTAGCTGAAACACCACAGTCTCACATTTTGCAGAATTTATATGAAGCAAAATTGTTTCCTATTTTCAACATCCCTTTGCTACATGTACCTATATCAAAGAAATCTTACCAGAGACCAGCATGCAGAGACAACACATTTATAAGTGAAAGCCTAATCTTGCAAGAAGTCTAAGGCATTTCTCTTCATTCCTACATTCCCTAGATATAGGCTTTTTATATACTAGTTTCATCCCTTGTCAGGAGATTTGAAAAATCTTAGCTTTACTTTAAAGGGAACTTCAGTCTTTCATGTTGAAAAGTACAGCAAAGCAAATCTCATCAATTACACATGAACTGCTATAAATTTAAGTACAATCAAATGAGCTGCAACCCACATTCATTTCTTTAAAGTCATTCCCCGGTACCTTACTCAAGTATTCAGTTAGCACCAGAGACACTCTAGTTTTAAAATACTGTGCTTATTAAACACCCTGCTTCATCCCTAAAACTTGAAAATCTAGGAGATGATGATGTTTTTGCAGTAATAACTGGCTTTTTGGTGGGCACACAATACTTCAATCTAAAAGTGTACTAAGCATCCACTACCTCAATCTTCTAAGGAAAGTTACAGTTGCTAAGGGGATGCAAAATATTTTAAGGGAATCTTAGCTACACATAAATAGCTATTCTTCACAAGTCAAGTAATTGGGGTTTCTCAGAATTAGAGGTAAAGAGAAAGATATTAAACTACAGTCAAATAAACTTCTCTGTTGAAAGGTACCCGTACATATTTTTACTTAAGAGAAGCAGAAATCAGTAAAAAACTTTGCACATTTTGCAGTGTGCACAAAACATTTTGAAAAAAATACAGTATTACAACACAAATACCCGAACCTCCAGCTGTTTTCTAATTTTTCTTTTTAGAAATAACTCAAATATTCTACAAATCTAAACACTACCCTTCCACTATCAAATTCAAACCCAATATTTCCATTATATTGCGGGGAGGCAAGTAGAAAGTCCAACCACCCTAAGATCTCTATATTAATACAATAGATTTATATTAAGGGCATCTATACCTCCTGTTTACCTCTCCTCATGCATCAAGGGTTGCATTTACATTGGCATGCAAAGCAGACTAGGTCCACAGAGTGAGTCAATTGGTAGGAAGGTCCTGACACTCACACTGCCTCTTTCGCCCAGGGCTTGCCTGGTCCAAGGACTGAAAGCCCATTAGAGGTGGGAAGTGGTTTAAACACTCCAGGTTTGCTTAATCCAAAGGCACCCAACCTGCATGATGAAGCCACTCAGCTGCATGAGCCCAAGAAAAGGCAACTGGGAGAGTTTTTGAAAAGCACACTCCTGATCGAAATTAAAATGCTAATGCTGATGCACCCAGGAAACCATTCCCTTTGGCTCCACATTCACATATACACATCGTGACTCTCTTTTTCCTACGAGCCTGTGCCAGCTTGTCCTGGTAAGGAACATGGAATTTGAAGCTTGCTTTTCTTCACAGAAACAGAGAGGAAGCAGCTCCAAGACCTGGTCACATTTTAACTTGAGCTTAAAGGAGGGCAGGACGGTGGAACAAACAAACAGAACTTGTTACAGGCAAGTCTCAACCCTCTGCAACACAATTTCTAGACAAGAAATCAAAACATGAAGAAGCAAGGCTTCTCAGCTGTGCATTTTGGGGGGTCCAGAGTAAATCAAATCAGAGGAGGTAATATCTAATAAAATCATGTTCAGCATTTTTATTATAGCTTTGGGAGAGGTGGTGTGCAAGATACGCACTTCCAGGAGTTTCATAACAAGGCAAGGTGCAGGGCCACATATTATCAACACAGGGCTTCCCCAGGGCCGCTCAGGAGAGCCACGTGCAGCAAGGCAGATACTCAACATGATGGTACCTCACTAACCAAAGCACAGAGAAGGGCTAGATCCTTAAACATGACCTTGCTATTAGACCAAAGAATGATCCCAATACTCTGCCTCTAACAGTGTCCAGAACTGCATGCCTAATAGAGAGGTTACTGAAGGAGTGTTTCCTTTTATTTAGGTCTGAACACATATTTTCATTTAAACAGAGACCACCATTCAACAGAAAGCCTGTTAGAAACTTGCAGTATAGTTTCTAAGAACCAGTAAGTATGCTTCTGCAAATCACTAAAAGATCGTTGGAAAGAAACCTTGCAACACATTTAAAAATTATAAGGAAGGAAGAAAAGAAATGAAAAAAATATTAAAAGGAAAAAAAAGAAAATCCACATGCCAAATGCTTCTAATAACTTTGTTAACCTAAAATATGAGAAAAAAAAAAAAAGGGGGGGAGGAGGGTGGTGAATTAGTAAATAAAGAGAATGACCGCTTGTAATATTGTTTAATAGAGAAAAAAAAGGCACATCATTTAAATGCTATTCAAAATGGGGGGG
>VZSV01000028.1:1787330-1812752 GCA_013398735.1 Nothocercus julius | reverse complement strand
GCCAGATCTACCCGGGCCGGGCCGTAGAGCTCCGTGCGCGGCGGTGCCAGATCTACCCGGGCCGGGCCGTAGAGCTCCGTGCGCGGCGGCGCCAGATCTACCCGGGCCGGGCCGTAGAGCTCCGTGCGCGGCGGCGCCAGATCTACCCGGGCCGGGCCGTAGAGCTCCGTGCACAGACACCAGGTCTACCCGGGCTAGGCCATGGCACATGCGTGGCAGGCGTCAGGGCTACCCAGGACAACGTGGGAGGGAAGACTGGCCAAGAGCAGGAGCAGGGCGAGTTGGTGGCCTGGTCCTCGTCCAGATCCCAAGCGTCGAGGCTGGCACAGCCAATGCCAGGGTGGAAGCCAGAGAGGCCTGTCCACAAGCTTGGGCTTCCTAAATATGCGTGGGTTGGGATGCAAGTTTCCGTCTGCCGGACACTGCGCCTGGTGGATTCACCCTGCTGCTTGGGAGAAAGTCAGGAGGGTTGTTTGATGTTTCAGAAATGCCTTATTGACTGCTAGTTGTCCTAATTGGCTTTCGTTCCAGTATTAATTAAAATTAATTTATTTACATGTGGCTTCCGGTAGAATGAATGAAATTATTTTAACTAATTGACTGTTAGGCTGATGAGAAAACTGTAGCGTTGCTGATGGCAGCTGCCAAGAGTGAGAAATCTGACATGCCTGTTAAAAAAATATATATATTATAGAACCCGATTATCAATTATGGGGCTCTATTATCTAATTAGTTTTCACTTACATTAGGTAAAACATGCATATTTCTGGATTTAATGATTGCTTTCTTTCATCCGTAATAGCCATTATTCATAGGCATATTAAGTATTGTTATTACTCTCTAGTAACTAGTAACTAAAACTAGTGTTCAAGAGAATGAGCGGTAAGATCAATATGCACATTTAGCCATCTTTTGGCTCAGGTAAGAGTTACCATGATACTCCTTTGTGTGTATGTGTATGAAACCTTTGCCTGGCGTTTACCTAAAAATTGCAGACTTTAATATCATCACTGTTTTATGAGTCTTTATTTCTAGCTCCAGAGAGTGTAAGTTCTATGCAGATACGATATCTATTTTTGATATTCTTGGTAGTGCAATGCACTGCTGGTAATATCTTTGTTAAAAGCTTAAGTAGAGCTCCGCCAGTGTTTGCCATGAAACAACCCAAAAAGTAAATTTAATAAAAATCTTAATAAAAATGCCTTTGCCTTACAGTGCTCAAAACATGATTGTGCCTAGGAGAAGACTTAAAACGTCTCACCCTCTGTTTGTCATTTCAGTTGGACGGATTGTCTTTGAATTGTTTGCAGACATTGTACCTAAAACTGCTGAAAACTTCCGTGCGTTATGTACAGGAGAGAAGGGAACAGGGCCCACCACTGGAAAACCTCTCCATTACAAAGGATGCCCTTTCCATCGAAGTAAGCTCTGTGAAATCCTCTATTACATAGTTGACAATGGAAATCTTAAATTAATATATGAAATAATATTAAATAATATCCAGGAGCACTGGATTTAATAATTATCTTCTTTTACAGTTATTAAGCAATTCATGGTCCAGGGAGGAGATTTCTCAAATCAAAATGGCACAGGAGGAGAAAGTATATATGGTGAAAAATTTGAAGATGAAAACTTTCATTATAAGGTATTCCATTGAAAATAGAGCTTGAGTTTAGTTTTTGAAGTTTTAGTGATTTTTATTTAAATTGAATCCTAGCACTCCTCAGCCTACAGAACGCATGCTTTTTAAGCAGTATTAAGGAATGCAACGAAAAAAGCTGAACTACTTTGTCCTTAAAGTGTTTGTTACTTAAAAGATGACAAAGGCAGCAATAATTTGAATATTCTTTTTAAATGCCTTATTAGAAATTCATTTGAAGCAATATTTCAGTTCTGACTGAAGTAGGGAAATTATTTTGACAAATGGCAAATTACCGATACGTACCATTCTTGAGAGTGTAACATGAAGTTGGTTTCAGTGGCGTGTTGCTTTGTTTCTTGATGAAGCCAGTGGTCTTGAATGACCCAGTGAGGAACATCACTTATCTCTCAGATGGTCTCTAAATTCAGCAGCTCTAAATTCAGTTTGCAGACTGCACAAGGAGTAAGCAAGAAATGCTGCAGGGTCAAGTCGCCCCCGAAGAGGCGGCAAGTATAGACGCAGAACTGGCGTTTGCCATGTGCAATCATGATGGGTAAAAGAGCATGTTAAAATTAGCACTCGTAAAACCATATGCAACTTCTCCAAAGTTGTCGTCATGGTTGTTATTGCAATATATAGTAATAGCTTTTCCGGCATCTTATGTATGATTTTATAGGAGATCTTTTATATCTTGGTTGTGATTTTTCTTGTTATACAGCATGATAAACCAGGGCTGCTGAGCATGGCAAATGCAGGACCTGGTACCAATGGCTCTCAGTTCTTTATTACAACGGTGCCTACTTCTCACCTGGATGGGAAACACGTGGTGTTCGGCCAAGTGATCAAAGGAATGGGCGTCGTTAAAATAATAGAGAACGTAGAAGTAAATGGAGAAAATCCTGCTAAGGTAAGCCATATCCAGCTGCCTAGGAATCCTGTCTTTATTTCCATTAGATGATATTTTGACTGAAAACTGTGAATTGCTTTGACCTCCTTTTCAGGAGGATTAAATATTTTTCTGCTTACTAGAGAAAAATGCTACAGGCATTGTTTTTAGCAAGTTGTTTTGGGGAACAACATTGAACCATAGCCTTTCATTCTCTCCTATTGTAAACATTTTGCAGGTCTTGTCACTTATTGAGAGTAAAGATTTACAGGATTGTAGATGCCTTCAATCTGAAACATTTCTGTCAGAGGTATTGAGAAGGGATTTTGTGATTAAAAACTATTAAAATGGTTACTGCTTTTCTGAAGTGTTCTAGAAAAATCGAAGTCTGTGTTTTTTTTGTCAGTTATATGTCAGAAACTGTTGTGTATCTGATAAAACAATCAGAGTGTAGTTTATGTCTGTTTGTCACTGTTGGGAAAATGTATCTGTTACTTTAAAAGACTTGTCAAATTGAAAAAACAGAGCAGTCACCTCTAATATGATAGATGACAAGTCCTTGCTTGCTGCAGCTCTTCTTACTGCTCTTTCCTCTTCCAGCTTTGTAGGAAGTGGATCCGGTGTGTTGGATGCTGGTGCTTGAAGGCGATAGATTCTCTCTCAGTAAAAGCCTTTGAGCTTAGTGACAGGCTTCTGAAATCACTGCACCCAAAGAGCAGATGACTGAGCGTTTTTACAGAATTGCAGAGAACACAGAATCTTTTTTTTTTTTTCCCTGAAATTGTCTTGATGTACAGTACAGATGTGCTCTTTTTTTTTTTTTCCCTTTTCTTCCCAGTTATGTGTTATTGCAGAATGTGGAGAGCTGAAGGAAGGAGAAGACTGGGGAATTGTTCCCCAGGATGGCTCTGGAGACACTCATCCAGATTTTCCTGAAGATTCAGATATAGACTTAAAAGATGTAAGTGCTTGATTTTTTTTGTTTGTTTGTTTTTCTAGGTAACTATTTTATAAAAGAGAAAGCAAGATTTGTAAGTAATCCAAGTTATACGGTATCTGGGAGGCTATTCACTAGGCATTTTTTCTCAAGATCTGTTGAAGTATTGATCAAACAGTAACAGTGAGTTTTAGGAAAGAGAATGCTGGGGGAGAGGATTGCTATCTATTTTTTTTTCAGTGCTAACTACAACTAATTTTTCTGAGTAACTAAAAGCACAATGTTCCACTTAATTTTTTTCACGTTGGCTTTTCTTTTTTTTTCGTTTTTTTTTGCTACACTTTTTGTGCTGATATGGTAGAATTATCAGAACTCCATCCCTCAAACGTGTGACTTCATGCCACACCTGCCACTTCCTGTGTGACATTTTATTATTAATATTGTAAGGGTGTGTGTTTAAAGACCCACCTCTTCTGAAGATCTGACTACAACAGACTTACAAGTTCTCAATTCCCAGGACTCATTTGCTTTTCAGGTTACAGTGAGGGTTAGGAGGCAGCCTGGTGAAAGCAACTCTTCTGTTGTGCAGGTTTTTACTTTACCGTGTGAATGAAATGGACAGATTGTGCTAATCAGACAGTGATTTCTGAGGAAAAAGGGGGCCCGTCTATGTGGATTCCAAATACAAAACCAGAAATGGAGAGAAGAGCAGAAAGACATTACAACTGCAATCCAGACAGGCCTTGTATCTGCCTGCTGAGAAACACTTTTAACTTGGAAAATTGTTTGGGTAGCATTTGTTGTGCTTCAGATCTGAAGTTGGTAGATGCCAGTATTCCTTATTTTTAAATTTGTTTATATAGGCTAGCTATAGAAAGCCTGGTGAAGAGAGTTTTGAGAGAAAAAGAAGTGTGTTCATATGACTTTTAATTTGAGATTATGTAGACTTCAAGTGATTAATGCTGCTTTGAGAAGCAGAAGACTTTATTCTTGGGAATAAAGCAGTCATGGACTTACGTTTTGATTGTTAAGATACCTTGCTTTTCCATAAATAGCAGTCAGTCAACACCTTTACATCCTTAACTGATAAAGCAGCAGCATTGGACTGAACTGTTTTCTCTGTTTTCTTTTTTTCTTTGTCTTTTTAAAAGGTATTAGGAAATTCACATTACTTATGGGGTATTACATAGAAGATAGTATTGTAGAAGTGGTTTGAAACCACTATTTGTCTAAATTGGAATAATTTTGTTCTGAGATTTTTGCAGTGATTTTTGAAAGAGGATGGTCATACAATCCTACTGTGAAAGATTAAGTAAATCAAGACTTTCTTCATAAGTAATTTGAAACTTTATATTTTCCATCTATTTTATTAGGTTGACAAGATTGTGGCCATAGCAGAAGACATAAAGAATATAGGAAATACTTTCTTCAAATCCCAAAATTGGGCAGTGGCAGCTAAAAAGTATAGTAAAAGTTTACGGTAAGGCTATCATCATTCAATCAGGTAGTTTCTGTAATCTAAATTAACATTGCAATCAAGCAATGATAAATGCATTTTAAAATGCCTGATGCTGTGCTTCCCCCCCCCACTTAATTTTTGTAAAAACTCCAGAATCTAGAAAAGAACTGCTTCATTTTTAGATACTTAACTCAGATAGTTCTTTTGCTCCTTGCTAGCTAAGAGTTAATATGCAAGAGGTGTTGTTTACAGCTCCTAATTGCTAGTGCTCCTCTGTCAGTATTGCTGAGCTGACGTGTAATGTGGAGAAGCACAGTAGCATTCTGAGTATTTGGAGAGGGAAGGGCAGGAGATGCAGCTGCATCTGAATTCTAACAATCAGTAGCTTTAGGGCATGGCAAGTTCAAGAGAAATCGCATCCAAATACGACACTTAGTAATTCATCATTATTCTTTATTTTTTTTTGAGCTGAGGCACTGTGCCATCATCCTGCTTTCAAATGTAATTCAGACTTGTCTTCAAAATCATGATTTTTCTGCTCTTATTTTCCTTCTTTTAGGCTTTTTGCTTTATGCATTTGAGCTTCTTCCAATGATTTCTTTTTAATTTATACTGACTTTTATCCCTAGCTTCATAATTATTATCAGTCAATAGCAGTAACAGTAATGACAGAAAAAGAACTGAGGCATATGTAATGATGTATCTGAGTTATAACTGCATCAAGGAAATGATGTCCTTCTGAAGCACAAAAATTAAAATATTAACCCAAAATGCATCCTCTCCCTTTAGGTTTTTTGAGCATATCAGAGGCCCATAGAAAACCTGAAACAAACAGGATGTATACATAAACATGCTAGAAATGATACAGGAAAAAAGGCTGGAATGGATCTTTAAGGAACTTTGTCTTACAGCTGTCCATTCCCTCTGTCTTTCTTAGTTAAAAATATGGTATTCCCTATGTATTTTTCAAGTAAAACCCTTAAAGCTTTGCCCTTTGAGCTAACAACCTGACAGCTTCACACCTTGTGCATGAAGGAGATCAGAGCTTGCCTGTGCCTTTCCCTAGGAAGCAGAGATGCAGTAAAGGATGCGGCTTGGTCCTGAGCCAGTACCAGCTTGGCTGTTCAGGATAAGGGTTGCAGGAGGAAGCCAGGGGAAGGGTGATGCTGGAGTTAACAAAGCCCACAGAATTCCCTCCTTTACAAAGGGAGTCAGCTTTAAGCCACACCTGCCTAAACTAAAACCCGACTGATGGAACTGCAGGAAGACAGGCAGCTCTCCAGGAACATGGACAGGGCGGCAGTGCTGGTTGATGGCTTCTTGCCATGCGTTAGTGACAGAGAGGGGGAGAACAAACGGTCATTGAAATAAATTCCAGGGGCTTCATGCCATCTAGAGTAGCACATTTGTTTAAAGAAAAATGAAAAAGATGCTGTTAACGGAGTTAAAGAATAGGAATATGCTTTCTAGGGAAACGTTTACCTTTTGTCAGGGTCTGTGTGATATATTTAGGTTTTTTTGAACAGTGGAATTGGAATGGAATTAAGAATACCAAATAGGAGAAAATACTAATTTGGAGAAGTTTGTTTGCATGCAGTTTTGGAAAGATAGCCAAGGGCAGAACAAAATGGAAGTTAAGCTGACAACACTAACATGTCCTCTTTATAAATCCCGTTTTTTTTTTTTTTAATTTATAAATTTTTTTCCTCTTCACTTGCAGGTATGTAGAAGCTTCTGAAGCAGTGGCAGAGGCAACAGAGAAACCAAAGTTAAAGACTGTTGCTTTGACCTGCGTTTTAAACATCGGTGCTTGTAAACTAAAACTGTCAGACTGGCAAGGAGCTATTGAGAGTTGTTCAGAGGTAATTTAGTGTTTAATGTTTTCCCTAATAAGTGGGCTACACAGACAAGAGCAGCCTAAAAACTTTTTAAGAGTCTTCTAAGAGGTTTATGATTTGAAGGTTAGCAAGGGTGACTTGTGGTGCTTACTGCCAGAGCAAAGCTCCCAATGTGAATGTGAGTCTTGTTTCCCGAGATCAGAGCTGGTTTGTACAATGCAAGGAGTTAAATTGTTCACAATGAGAGAGCACTACTTGTGGAAGACTAGTGTGAGCAAAACATTTTACTTGTTTTTTGGATTCAGCGGGGGCTAGTTTTCTAGTTAAAGTCACTTTTCTAATTCAAGTCCTTTTAGGGAGGCCTGAGTAGCGATATGGAACAATCTAACAGAAAGAAAAACACATGAAACAAATGATAAATATGAAAGTACTTCAAAAATAGAATTAAGGGGAAAAAAAAAAAAAGGAATAATGACATAGACCTACTGACAAAAATTGCATTTGAGAAAGCGTGAATTTAAACTTGGAAATTTTGAAGGAAACTGAATATGACATTCTGTCTGTTGGCAGAAAATCCTGAACACTCCTAGGACTTTATGCTGAAAAAGTCCTAGGTGGGATCTCAGCTAATTTGTGTGAGGGGTCGGTCTTTGAAGTGCTAGCTTGCTGTCTAGCCTGAGAATATGCAGAATAGCCATAAGCTCATATTCCAAATAGACAAATTGGGGAATAATAAAAAATCATGAACCACATCAGACCTCTAAAAAATGATAAAATTGAGACAGAATTTAAGTATTGCAAATAGAAATTAATGACATTAATCCTAATGCTTGCAGGTATGGAAAAAGCAACCTTTTCTCCTACCTTAAGGTGACAGAATTCTTAGATAAATGCAACATCACAGCTGCACTAGACTTCTGTAATGTATTTAGCTTAGCTCTTTTAAGAAGCATTATGCAGCACATCACTGTTTTAATCAGAACAGGAGTCTGCTAAAAACTGACTAACCAGTACTGGTCAAGGTAATGGTTTATGAGAAACCCTACACTTTCCTTCAGTTAGGATTCCCCAGGCCAAATGCTTTTTAAATTAACAGTCTGCACTGCATGGGTTGTTTGCGGTAAATCAGGAAGTAGAAAGAGCTGAACTTGTTCAAACACTCTTCCTTTAAGATAGGTAAGAGCACATCTGTCCATCTAAAAAACAAGGAATGCTCATATGCATACATAAGACAGACACTTAATTCTGTGTTGACCCAGAACAGGCTTGTAGCAGACGCACAGACCAGGATAAGCTCCTTGCACACACAGACAACAGTGAAGTGATTTAGAGAGAATTGTAGATGTGGCTTCTACTGTCTATAATTCTTAATTAAATAATTAAAATTGATAAATTAATGAAGTCAGATATGCGTACAAAGAGATTTCCTTAACCACTGAACTGTATTCAAAAAAAAAAGCAGAAGTATCTTTGCCCTCAAAGGCGGCAGTTACCTTTGTCTTGAAAAATGTATAGATACAAGCTCCACTCTATCCCAAAGTCTGTTGCTCCTTCAGAAAAGGCCAGCTCTGCTGCGGCAGTGTCAGAGCCAACTAGGCGGCTGTTGGGATTGCTGCAGTGTAGCATTCCTGTTTACACTGGCACTGTTTGGAGAGTTTACTCTGAAACGAAATGGGAAGATTGGCTACCGCGACCTGTGCCGTTTGCAGTGGTGGGAGGCTGGAGCGTGTGCTAAATGCTAATGTGGCTATTTGATTAATTTTACAGGCTCTTAAAATAGATCCAGCAAATACTAAAGCTCTCTATAGACGGGCTCAAGGATGGCAGGGAATAAAGGATCTCGATCAGGCATTGGTAATGATCGTATATATATACACACATATATTTTTTTTTTATTTAAATACTTTGTCAAGATACTTATTTATACTTCTGTCTCTTTAAGGCTGATCTTAAAAAGGCTCACGAAATCGCCCCTGAAGACAAAGGTAAAAACTATTTCTTTATAGGTTTTTTTTTTCTTTCTTCTTGAAGAATGTAAAAAATTAAAATGGGCCATTATACCAGGAAGATACGTAAGATCCTGGCTTCTGACAACTGCTGAAACTTAAATGCTGATCTGTCAAGCACAGAGCCCACTGAGTGTTGTATAAAAAACTTTGTATACAACATTGATGCCTCTGGTGCCATGCGTTAAAAGTTCCCCTTCCGCTTATGTAGGTCAGTGGCACACAGAGGAAGTTCTGCCCCTCTCAAAGTATAATTTTCTGGTTTTATTAATACCTTATTGGATAAGATTTTTACATCACAAATTCTACACGGATATCAATACTGTTTTTCCTATATCCTCCTTTGCCTGTTAGACTATTAGATGAAACAAACTAAGGGAAGAGTCTTTTGCAGTTACTGTCAGACATGATAGAAATGTAAATGCTAGAACTGCATTTAAATATAAGTAACTTACAGCAGTGTCAACTAGACTTGGCATATAAGGAAGCCTAATGAAAAGTGATTACTGTAACTGGATCATGGATTTTATTTTTAAGCAGCTATCCAAACGGAAACACTCAGAATCAAACAGAAGATGAAAGCCCAAAAGGAGAAAGAGAAGGCAGCTTATGCTAAAATGTTTGCTTGATATTTTTTCTAAAGTTTTAAACCTAAGCACTAACTCTTTAAAGAATAAATGGAGCTGTAGGCAAGTGTTCCTTCTCTCAGTTGCCCTGTACTGCAGTTTTTGGTGTTTACAACTTATAAGTCTAATAATAAAGATAAACTGTTCAAAGATTAAGTTGTTTGTTCTTTCTTTTTAGCTTTAATAACTCAGGCTTTGTAATTGAGATATGGTGGTTGCTCAGGTATAGTGTTTATCGCAGCTTAATAAAGTTTTTTAAGTAGTTTATTTCTAGCATAAAAACAAGTTAAGCAGTTTCTATGAGTTTTTTTTTTTTTTTTTTAATATTTTATTTGAGCAGGCCTGATTTCTTTCTTGTAAGGAATTAAAATGCTGTTAGACATAAAATGAAGGGGTAAGTAGTATACATCTTTTTAAACGCTTTACAGATTGCATTACAAACAGGTTTCCTTGTATTACAAACAGGTTCCTTATTATTCTCAGAAAAAAAATATATAAATACAGATTTTTATCTAACATGTCTAACACTTAATCAGTGACAGTTTTCTAGACTGAGTTATTTTCTGTACTGCAAGTTTTGATTGCTTTTAGTAAATAATTTCAAATAGAAGGAGAAAACATACCTTTTTTTTTTTAAGGGTAGGTACTAAATTCTTCTACCACACCCATGATTCTGGATATGGCTGCTGTTTTCACAGAACTTCAGCAGTAAATTGAAGATCCAAGCTTTGTTTCAGTCCTGAGAAGAACTTCTGCCTGGCACTGCATCCTGGGAAGAAGTTCTTTTTAAATAAGGCTAGGGTCTAACCTGAATGCACTGGCTTTCCATTTTAATGTAATGGTCATACCTAAAATTTAGAATAGCACATTAGTCTCAAACTGTTTAACATTCAAGTCAGTGCTGCACTTCAATTACACTGCAGTATTATTTGTTGGAGGTCAAGTCATGGAATAATTTTCAGCTGATTTACATCCCATTGTAAGCTGGTCCTCCTCCACCTTCAGGGACTACCCAGTTAATGTTCTGGCTTGGGTCTTTTATATCACATGTTTTGCAGTGGACACAGTTCTGAGCATTTATCTGCAGTCTTGATCCTTCTCCTGTTTCCAGAGGAATATATTCATAAACTCCTGGGAAGAGGAAAAGAGTGGTATCACTTCACTAAATAGTTTCCCCTTGCACATATGCTCTACTACTCCTTAACAGTGTGTGTAAAGAAAGGAGTTTAATAAATTCGCACCTCCACTGGAGCTCTCCTCTAGGAAGAGAGCTGGGACAGAGAGTAAGCTTGCAGCACATATTAGGCCACATGAAATAATCCTGAAGTACTTAGCCTTTTATCTTGCAAAACTGACTCAGACTCATTTCATTTTTATTACCTACCTGCTGGACAAAATCGTTGTTCTGGTCCATCGAATATAGCCAAGTTTTTGTTCACAGGGACACTGTCATCTTTTAGGGTTAAATGAGCAGGCTGGTCATGTTCATGATTTGTACCACTTAAAGCCACAGATGATAGGAGATCAAAACTGATTTTTCCATCAGGCTTTGGATACTCAATAGGTGTGCAGTCTTTGGCTGGTTTGAGCTGAGCAAAATCTGGTCCTAAATAGTTTTAGTAAATAAATGTATTGCAGAATTAATATAATTTGTAGTACTCAACTAGAATTTAATTAAGCTATTCTGACTTCTCTTGCTGTTGCCGTTAGTGTGATGAAGTTACAAGAGCGGGTGGTCTTTTTCAAGCGACAAAACTAAGTAGACTACTAAGTAGCTAAGTAGACTACTACTCTAATGTGTTCATTTATTATGCTGAGTAATATGACCAAATCTTTGCTGCTTTATCACCAATTTCTTTACTACATTGAGACCTCCCTGCCTGAATACTGACCAGATCTGCTCTAGCTTCAACCTCACCCAGAAGAGACTGACACAGATACTTGGTATCTTTCAAAAGATAATAAAATGAATTACCTGGATGTTTTAACGTCCATGGCTCCATTCCTCTCAGTATCCAATAAAATACACCCGTGTAAAGCATTCCTCCATACAAACCGAGCGCGGTGTGGCAGGATGGGCGGATGTTTCTGACGGAATACAGCTCTTTCCAAACCCAGGACTTCTTCAGGTTCTCCTCATATTCTTGCACGTGAAGTCCTAATGCAACACAGGACTTGTTAGGTACTTACAGTACAGAAAGGCTATCCTTGAAATAAAAAATAAATGCTGAGTAAAGAATTGTTAGAATGAAGGCAGCAAAATAATTTCCAAGTGGCAAATTGGATATATACTTAGACTACTTATTTGAACCTCTTTAAAACATCTGTTTTCACTGGCACTTAAAAACAGATATCTGTTCCCTTGTAGCCGCTATTACATAAGCCACTGGAAAAGAGACAAGGTGGCAGTAGGGGCACCTCTATGGGAAAAGAGCTACTCACTAATAGAAACTACAACCCAGATTTTCAGTAATAGAGTTACCATGTTCAACAGATTTGCTTTACAAGCTATGCACCATCATCATTCTGATTTCAGTAATGATGATCATGACCCAAGGGAGAACTTCAATGCTAGAGAATGTTTTTTTTTTTTTCTTTTCTCCTCCATTTCTAAGTTAATAAGAAAGATGTCCCACCAGAAACTTGTGATTGGTTTGCATTCTTTGATGACAATCTTTATGCACGTTACAAACACTGCACACTTGACAAACGACTGACTGCACAGTTCTACTGCAGTGTAATTAAATCAGAGTAATTATCTTTATAAAAAAAGGCCTTCAAATGAAATTTGAGACCCTCCCCTTCTTCATTACTAGAATTTGTTCTTATCAAAAAAACCCACCAAAACAAAAAAAACAACTTTTAAAACTTTATTTTAAGTTATAAAGGCTTGTCTATACCTGAAAACATGGTCTGTATTTTGGTCTGAAAACACTCATTACCTCTGCATAGAGGAGAAGCTGTGCTTTGGTACTCTACTGTCTTGACAAAACTGGTACCAGTTTATAAAGCCTGTCCATAATCAAACAAGAACAATGCACTAACCTGGTGAGACTGTTCATTATTTTAGGTGGGCTCTGAGCATTTTGCCTGGCTATAGTAGACTACAAGGTTTAATTGTTTAGCATAGCCCAGCGCATTGCATGGTTTAATTGGCCAAAAACTCTCTGTAGGAATGAATCCAACAGACAGAGAGGAGCCTTCTAAAACAATAATCATGTGGCACCTGCCTGTAGCATCCATGGCCAGAATGAATGAAATTCCAGTTGGGTCACTTCTCTGTTCAGCTTTTGTCAACAGAGTCAAGGGAATGAGCAAGGCTTAAATAACCAGCACAGCACGGTCAGGATCAGATGGTTACCAGAATGTGTTTGAATCACATGTAATAGGAAATACACAATAGTCTTACAGTGAGAGGCTCTCTAAAATCAAAAGCTGGAAGAAGGGGACTGAAGTAAAGGGGAAAAAGGCATCTTACTAGTACAATTAACAAAAATCACATGTGATTTTTTAAGTTTACTCCTCACGTCTTTGTTTACATTTCATTTTACTTAGAATTCTTTGCCATCTGATTCTACAGGCTTTCTAGATCATAAAACAAAAGCACTAATTTTTTAACACACTTTCAGGAACAAGTCATATATTCTGCTTACTTATACAGGAAGTGTAAGCTTATTTCTGAATGTTCTCTAAAGCTTTTGTTCTACCACTAGCATTAGTGCGTCACAATAACCAAGAAAAATTGTGAAATTTGCTTATTTCTTAAATCATTTGTCAGTATAAACAGCATATATATATATATTTATTTTAAAACCACCGCATTTGTGATTTATTTTTATTTCCAACTAATTCCTTCAGACATGTTTGGTTACAGCCAAGCAGGTGGTGCTTCCAGTTGAGCCCAGGCTACATTACAGATGGAAGTGCAGCCATCTTACCTTGTGTCTTTGACTGGAGGTCTTCCTTGCTTAACTGGCTGAAGATGGCTTCAGAAGCCAGAATGCCGCTCTTCATTGCTGTGTGCGTCCCTTTAATCTTAGGAACATTCATGAGTCCAGGACTGCAACCAATTAATAATCCACCCGGGAAGGTGAGTTTGGGTATAGACTGAAAAGGAAGCAGAAAGGAAGGTTTGTCTTTTTTTGAATAGAAGACTCATTCTGGAAATCAAACTGGCATAAGACTTGAGTGCCATTCATATTTTTCACGTGGACTATCTAAAAATAGACCAGAACTGCTTTACTTAATCGTAAGTAATCTTGTCATAGTAAGCAAGCAAGAGTTCAGGCACAGCCTCCCTCTGGGCAATCTTACTTTGAGAAGTCACTCAGCCCCCAAGAAATCTCTTCTGGTGATAACTCATTCGCTCCTCCCCATTCTGGGAGCAAAGACAATGTCACTGAATACTGTCACCTCCCAGCAGTCTGTATGGGAGGAGCAAGTCTCTCAAAACACAAAACTAAGAGGACTTGCAAATGTCATAAATGTCATGAGTATATTACACTCCTATATTCACTAAAGGATACCTTAACTATCAGGATAGCTACTCTCATCAAATGAGATGACAAAGGAGATTTTATAAAGCAGCAGCAGCTTCAGTGGGACACTGCAAAACAAACAAAAAACCCACCTCTATACACCCTGCAGATGTGCAAGGGGAAAGCTTTGATTGAATCTAGATCTCAACTGATTTTTGAATAGCTTTTTTTTTTTTTAAAAAAAAAAATCTTTTAGATGAAATAAAACTACTCTTTAGAAACAAAATATTTATCCCAGATATTCAAGTTAATCTGAAACAAATGTTTAGTTTCTTCTGTTTGTTCAGTTGGCAAGTTCACTTGCAATTACCTGTTCACTATGCACATATGGCTACTTTTGAATATTTGTACAGTAGTTACTTAGGTAAGTCATACTACACACTGTTCTCATGTTTTAAACAATTCACTCAAATCACACAGACTTAATGACTTTGTTCATATTAAAAAAAAAAAAAGTTACTCTGAAAATGTAACTACAGCTTTTAATTTAATTTCTGACCAAAAGTCAGAAGTTATATAACAAAAGTTGCACAGAAATTTTTAAATTTCAAAGTGCTTGATTTTGCAATCTTAATAAAAATAACAGCTATGTACATACAGTCCATGAAACTGTCCCCCCCTCTCTCCACAAGCTCAAAAGCTACAAAAACAGGAAAGCATTCAGGGGCATTCTCTCCCTCACACTACAGTTAGTATTACTGTATGTTAAAAGGCCAAAGAGCATGGTCTTGAGGGTTGCCACAGCAGACTGATAAGAAAAAGTCAATGGTACGTCTGTTTGAAACAATACTGCCATCAAAACTTAAAAACAATTAGCGATACAGAACCACTTTCCTAAGAAAATATTCCTGTACTCCCATGATACATGTGAGACAAACACTTGTTTTCACGCTTAAGTGATGCACACTTAAGTGATTCATCAGTAAGGAGTTTTTACTAAAAGTACGTATAGAAGAGCTACTTAATAGTGTAATTTCATGATCAGCTTACTGTTAGTTGGACAGAACCTAAGCCTAGCAAGTCTCAGCAGCCAGTCTGCAACAAGAGGAGGAGATTTTTCTGCCCAGCAAAGCTTTTGGCCCTATTCCTTGTCATTTCCTGACACCATGCGACTGGAATTCACTGCAAGACGAGCGTCGCGACCCAGCACTAAAAGTAAAAAATGCCACAGTAGAATTACCTGAAAACCACCTTCATTCAAAGCTCTGGCACCATAGGCAATCCTTTTTCCACCCTCCAAAGTCGGCTGTACACTGGGATGGTGCTTCCACCTCTGAAACTCCCTAAATGGATTCAAATAAGGATTTTGATAATCTAAGCCCACCTTAAAAGAAATGAAATAAAAAAAAAAATTAAATGCAAACCACAGAAAATATAGTATGAAATTTCAACAAAGTTGGAAAGGAAAACAGTTGTGTATTACCACATCAACACCTTAAATCTATTTTGCATTAAACTAACCTCGGGATCCTACTGCAGAAGTGCATTCTCACAACACTACAGTAGAAGCAAGCCTGACCATTTTGACAGACCTGCCCAAAACCTGAATGAAGCATGGAAAGTATTTAATTGCACTGTAAGCACCTTCTACCTGTCTTTGAAATAAAACAGCAAAAATTGCATTAAAAATGGTTTAGTGGGGAGAATAAGTGAAAAAACTTGTTTTAAATTAGAATTCAAAAACTGTTTGCTCTAGACAAGCAGGAGGAGAGAGGTAAACAATTATTTCTAGATAGTTATGTCCTTGCACTTGCATATTTTAAGCAGTTCTTCACAAGATTTAGCTGATCTATAACTCCGAAACTTGTAACTTCAAATTACAAGAATCATTCCTAAAAAGCACCAGAGAGCAATAAGGTAAACAGAAAATGGGAATGGAGGTGAAAGAAACAGACTACTCCGGCTGGCTGAATGCCCAGGATTCACATTTCATTTGAGAACTTGAACCAAAGATACATCCTCCATTTTCCATCTTCAATACATATTTAATGAACTTTTGTTGCTGAATTTTCTCTTTTGTCAAAAGGAATTATTTCTGGCTCCTTTAAGCTTTGAGACAATTAACGAACATATCACAAGTCAGCAACACACAGTTCCTTGATTTTTCTAGCCACTCAATACTTTCAGGAACTGCACCTGCTTTTCTTGCTAGATCTCACAAAGTATTTTCAAAATAAATGTATGATAATACTATTCCAAGAATGAGCTGTGACATGACAAAGGTATAAAGTTCAACGACAAAAAGTTTGTGTATGTGCACAAAGAAGTTGGGTTTTCACCTATCTGAACAGGAGATACAAACACTGCTGTAATATTAGTGTTCTAAGAACCAAAGCTTTCTACCCATCTAAAAAACGAGCAAAATTTTAATGTCTAACATCTATATTTTTTAATGGCAATACTGAAAATTTGCCCAGGACAAGTACGCTTGCCTGAGAAGAAAAATAAACAGAAGTTACTTCCACATTTCTTAGAAAAGGGGCAAAAATACAGTTAGCACCTTAAATCTGGAATCTTTCTGAAATCTACAAACGGTCACTCAAAATATCATGCTTCTCGAAGTCCAGGTCACTTTCCTGACTGTGAAAGCGTTCTGTAAAGCACACACACAAAATAAATAGTGCATGCTTCATTTAGGGTTGCAGATGCCAGAAAAACAGCTCCTACTATTGCTCCTCGCATCACTGTCTGCCTGGGGGAGATGGTCTCTAACGATGTCAATGCCTCTCCTGACAAAGAGACAACAGGAATGAAGCAGCACCTCATCGAACTCCAGGAGCTGCTAAAGAAGGCAAAGAGAATGGCAGAAAAAGGAGGATGAGACTGAAGAGCTCAGAAATTGAAGAAATGATGTGACGATGCTTGTGGAACTGCAGCAGGTTTCCACTTACATTCTTGTCCTGTCACAGAACAGATATGTATCCTAGGTTGACACATGAAGAGGGAACTGAATTAAGTTTCTGTGAAGTAACTTCTGAATATTTTGAGTAAATTTAGCAAGCACAAAGCACAATTTTGGTTAATGAACTGTTTTTGGCCTTATCAAGACTGTAGGTTAAAATACATTTGGCCTGCTAAAAGTGCCTTTATAAGCTTTATATTTTGTTCTACTGGATTAAAGACAGATTAACAACAAATTAACCTTTCCTTATTTGGGAATAAGCACAAGTGAGAAAAGATTAAGTACCAAACTTTATCTGTTTCCATTGCTGTGTTTCCATTTCACAATAAAATAGGAAAGAAACTGTAAAAAGGAAGACTGAACAGAAAAGCTTTACTTACCACAAACCCAAGAGCAACTAAAGGTTCACCCTCATTTAAGTGATAAAGAAAGGATCCTCCATAAGTATGTCTGTCTAAGGGCCAGCCAACAGTATGTTCTATTCTTCCTGGTTTCCACTTCTTTTCATCAATAGTCCATAACTGAAATGAAGATCACCAGAAATTATTTTAACAACCAAAGTAAGGGCCTGCCAATAACACAACAAAAGACAAACACATAATTAAGTACATAAGGAAAAAGACTACATAAATAATACTTTGAATTTACTATGCTATCACAAACTCATACAGCTAAAGATGAAGTATTGAATTGCAACTACTTCTGTTGGATTATCATTTAAGTATTTGCTATTAGCTCTCTTGCTTCAAATGCTGTACATCAGAAAACCTAACTGAGACTTCAGCACTAAACCCCAAATGTTCTTTTAGCCACAAGATCTTGCTTTTCATTGGTGGTATCAACGAATAATTCTGCTAATGAATGCAGTGATTACACTGACCTTTTTCTTTAAGAAACATTACTAGAGCTTAACCAGTTGGCCGAGCTGATCTAAATACTTGCTGTCCCGAACAGGCTGTCCTCTGTCCACTCTCTCCTGCACAGCTCTAGTACTCAACTGACCCAGTTATTTTGTAGAAACAATTTTTTACTAGTGTGTCAAATTTCTGATTATCTGACCAAATATTTCTTCACCATGGAGGTATAGTTCCAGGTGCAGCCTCGTGATGGAAGGACAGTGGAGCTATCCCATTTAGCAGTCAAGCACCATTAGATCAGCTTAGGCATGGAGGGAACATCTATGGACTATCTAAATGGATTAACGAGTGCATTTTTGAGCAAGACTCTTGATTGCCCCCACTTACTGTGCTTTGGTTTGCATCGTGAAACAGCCATGAACTGGATTCCTTTCACATGAAACTAAACTGGAAGATAAGCTCCAGGAGCCCATCTAGAGCATCCAGTCGTAAATGGGCACTCAGTCCATGGGACCAGACTAGGCTAGTCCAAAGTAAAAATAACCCTGAAATGTGCATAGCATGGATGTGAGCTTAAAAGCACCAACCATTCCACTTTACAGATCCACTCCTATTGGTCTGCACCATTTGCAAAAGCAGTCATAGTGAAACCTCAGTCTCATCTGAAAACACAGGAACTCTTTGCGAAACTCTGCTTGAAATATGACTTAGGTATTAAAAATGGTAATTAAGACTATGATGTGCATGGCAACACTTACAGAGTAGTTAATTTCCATAAAATTATAAAATAATCATTTCACAGATATTTTGTATTTGGAAATACATACTTAAAGAGACAAAGAAATGAATCTGTTATAGCCAAACCATGAATATACTCTAAATAGAACAGCTCTTTTTCATTAGTAATAGTTTAGTTCAAGTTTTACTAAGTATAAAAGACACATATGTATAAAAGATAAAAATTAAAAATGACCCCTCTTCAGTAATTCTGGGGAAAAAAAGCTCATTCATAAGGCATTTCAGATAACATGAATCACCTCCTGGAAGAGTCCCTTTCTCTCTCTCTCTCTCTCTCTCTCTCTCTCTCTCTCTCTCTCTCTCACTAATGAACACATAGCCCAATAAAAAGCTTTTTCTTTCCTGAGCAGGTGCCTTTCTCCCCCGCCCCAAATCTCAATAAATATAAAATTAGGCAGTATGAATTCTTTGCCCATTTACTGAAACTCCTGAAGTCAAACACCGGCAACAGATTTCACAAATGAAATTAAATTGGCATCAAGTATCTAGCAGGGTGGATTCAAAGGCTACATTACTTCTAGCTGTAAGTGTACAAATACTAGCTGAAATTAAACAGTTGTAACATTCAAAGAACAAGACTTATCTGACCAACTCTAGAATAACAAAGATTCTGAAGTTTGAGAGTATAACTCTCAAAACTTATCATTCTAACCTTTTACAAACAGAAATAACTAGTTTATAGCTTTACAGTATCTTCTTCAACTGTTACAACTGTGCAGAGGATACCTCTTTTAATCCAATGCCATAGCTCTGCGGTTGGCAGTTCTCCCTTAGGTTGTATTTCTTGTACAGCTGTTTGGCTAGATGTCCATGGCAACCTTCAGCAAAGATTGTGACCTTAGCATGGAGTTCCAAGCCTCTTTCAAAAGTAGCCTGTAAAAGCAGAACAATTAAACAGCCATCTAGATCTGTGCCACACCAAACTCACCACAAGAAAATGGAGGCCAATAAGATGATTTTACAGCACCTTGTGCCACTGCTCAGAACTTACAAACTATCACATGCTGTGGCTCTAATCCTACTGCCTTCCCATCTAACCATGATGCATTCCCAGCAAGTCTTTTAAGGGGATTCGATTAGAGCAAACAGCACTACAGTTAATCATCACTCTTCTACTGTAAAGAATCTTTTCTGGATCAGATAGATCCTTATATCACATCAGCTTGCTTGCAAGTTACAAAAGGAACCCCAAGAGAACAAAGAATCGTTACCCATAACTTCACATTTTAAGTTCTGCTCATACGAATCACATTATAATGAACCATTATTCCAGGTATGCACATGGGACAGAGGCTACACAGAAACATCAGACCATCAAAACCTATATTACTCTCACTCCAAAATGAAATAACCCACTACACCTCAGAATAATGTTACTGTAACAAATATTCAGTCTTAAATGTTAAAACACATGAGAAACTTTATTAGGTATCGGTACTGAACAATTTCTCCCCAGAATTTTTACTGGAGGCAGTATCAGCTGACCTAATAAAATAGCTGCTTATACATCCGAATGCTCACAGAAGTTTGCAGCAGTGGCACACTACTTATTTACAAATTAAAGAAGTGAGTAAAAGTGTTTATAATAGACATGTTCTCACAGAACAAAAAGGAACATTTTTCTAGGTTTTGCAGAAGCTTTAAAAAAACAGTTTGGGGACCTGACACTACAAGTTAAATCAGCTTTTCACCGCTACAGCAAAGGTATGTATTACTTGCACCTCCTACTGGATAAAATGTATAGCTCGAGTGTGTGCGTATCCACATGCACACTCCTGGAGACAGGCAATATTACACAACAGCCTTGTTTTTCCCTGCCTTCAGTTCCTCCTCCAAAGGTTTGCTCTCTCATAACAAGAATGAATCCTTTCTTCTCATTCCCTGTCTTAAATGGAGAAAATAACTCTGAAGCTTCCTAATGTGCAAGTAAACTTTTATGCAACTAGTAGAAAAAGTTTTATAAAGATAGTAAGATTTCAGACAAATTTCAGACAGAATCCTATAGGTGGAGTTTCTGCAGTTAGCTACTTCTGTTGTTCTCAATTATTCTGAAGTGCTGAGTTTGCCCTGTGCACCACAGAGGGAACGAACAGGCTTGTGACGGGTTCTGCATCCCGCTGAGGTGGCCAAAGTCCAATACCCTGGGCCAGACTCAGCAAGCAAAGCTATGTGGGCAACCAGCAAACAGGTATGAAGATTCAGCATGTACCTTGCCCCAGCACTGCAGACAGTCTGTCAACAAATGTGACAGCAGGTGTAAATGCCACAAAAAAATCATCTAGGAAACCTCTCCTAGACTCTGTCAGTTACCATTTGGATGATAGCTCTCCACACCACCTCCATGCCCCTCCTCTGAGAGCTCCTGGAACTCTTCCTTGGCTCCCTGAACGCACATACGCCGAAGCACCCTTGCAATTTGTCCTTCAAGTCACTCAAACAAGCCTCCTTTCTGCAAAGGCTTTTCCTACTGATTTCAGAAGCAGTTTACACTATTCTGATCCCAAAACTTCCACATATCAAACCTCTGCATAAGTAGGGATGGAAGAACTGAATCCTTAAGACGGGGTATCGAGTTACGTAACTTTTCTCAAGATGCGTCGAAGTTACTGATGACACCAGAAACAGATATATCAATTCCATAATTGAAGCTCTAAATATGGAAAAAAAAGGCTACTTACTTTAGGTGCTCCATCCTTCTGAATGCCTACATCATTAGTTGCAATCCCTTTCACACTACCATCTTCATGAAAAAGAACCTTTGAAAATATTGCAATAAAAATTAAAAAAAATTAATGACTTGCTATTTTAATCCATTCATTAAAAAAAAAAAAAAACACCCTCAGCATCAAGTCTTTCAGTCATCTGATGGTCAAGATTATGCATATATTCAGGTCCTCTGGGGTCCACTTGCCATTTGCTAGATCTGGGCTGGGAATTTGGGACACTGAAGCATATTTTTTATTGCTACACTTCTGTGAAGAGGAATCTTGTGAACGGACAAGTGCTAAGGGGTGAAGCAGAGCGCAGGACCTCTCCCATGCACACTGATATCGCTGTTACCTCAGCAGCTGCGTAGCCTGGATACACCTCAACCCCCAAAGCTTCCGCCTGCTCGCCCAACCAAGCGACAAAGTGTCCCAGCCGCACTATGTAATTTCCATGATTAACCATTGGAAGTCCTAGACAAAACAAAAAATTTGTACACATCAGATTTTGCATCCTTTGCTACAACTTCACAACTGTGAAGACACAGTAGTGTCATGTGTTATTACAGCCATGCAGACCTTATCACTGTCAATTACTGTATTGTACATATACTCGCTGTCCTACAGTGAAACAGAATTGCTTCATTTACGGAAAAGGTGAAAGAGGCACCCAGAAAACAGCACTTCACCAAAGAGTTCTTCACTGAACTTTACCTGGGAGTATTGGCACTGGAATTCTATATTTCTTTGTTAAAATTCCAAACTTGTCTTCAGTTACAGGAGTATTAAGTGGAGCCTAGACAAAGAACAACAACAACAACAAAAAAAAATACTACTGAGTGATTTTTTCCTGTCAGAAAAAGATAAAACAAAAAATAAATCAAACTGGCAGTCAATGAAAGACCTAATAAAGCACTTCTATAGGACAGACATACTTCTCACAATAGAAAAGATAAAGTACCTTAATGAAACAGTTATCAGGCAAGACTGAACACAGCTACTGAAGACACAAAACTGTATGAGGTCTTCTGAGTTTGTACATACGCATGTACTACATCACAAAAATCAGCGTACTGTACATCATTTTCTGAGCATATGCAAAAATGCTGTGTAGAAGCAACAAATCTGACCTTGCAAAGAATCCATTATCTTACTGCTTATGCACAGGACTTGGATTCTGTACAGAGGCAGCAAACCCGCACATATTTCTCATGTACAGTAAAACTACTGTATAAAAAAAGCAAAGGCCACAATGTATTTTTTAGACATAAAAGTTAGCACTCATGGAAACAGACTAGAAAGAAGATAGGTGAGATAGGTGTGTTTCTTTTTTTTTTTTGTCAAGTCACCAATTTTCAATGGAACGAAGGTATACAAGAACAAGTTGGATACAGAATTTATCACAGCCTAGAGATGGATTGCAGTGTTTATACATTCATACATACCCCTCGCTCCTTCCAGTCTGGAATAAGTTCTTCTAAGGACCGTGGCTCAAGACAAGCACCAGAAAGTGTGTGCGCGCCAATCTGAGAAGCTTTTTCCACCAAACAGACACGTATTTCTTTGCCATGCTCCGTGGCTAACTGTTTGAGCCGAATAGCTGCAGAAAGACCCGCAGGGCCTCCTCCGACTATGACAACATCGGCTTCCTCTGCAAACCTTTCCATGTTTACTCCTTCAATGGGACAAAACACAATAAAACAAACGGATTTCAAATTTTTCTTACTCTCTCACTAAATCTTGCCTTGTGACACTGCTATCATACACCTTGAATAAAAGAAGGATAATTCAACAGGATAATTCAATACTTGAAAGAGGGTAGAACATCATCAGCGTTTACTTAGTCATTTTCAGATCAGCTCTTTGGCAGTGGTAAGATGTGCCATAAAAACATATTCAACCTGTGTATGTTGTAGACAAGCATCAGCAACGTTAAAAATAAGAGCACAGTGGCTTAGCTGTCTTGAAGACATTTGGTAAAACTCAAGAGAAGAGAGAAAGCAAAAAAAAAAAAAAAGAAAAAAAAAATCCTTGCTCAGAACAAGTTATTTTATTTTACTCTAATTAATCAGAGACAGTTCTGGAATCTGAGCTATTAAAATTGCTGTACATACAAGTTGGAATGGCCAAAGGTATATATCCCCCTTATTTTGTCACAAAATGCCACTGTGAGAGCAACTGAAAAAGGCAAAATATACAGACTCAAATGAATTAAATCTTGTTGTGTTAACTATTCAAATAAAAATAATGTATGTATTTTCTTGACATAACTAGAAACAAGTTCAAATCTGACCTGATTTTACAGTGCTAAATACAGTAATTGTGAGCCAACAACCACAAAATTACACTTGAGATATTAGTACTGTACTTAACAGAATAGAATCTCCACAAAAAGAAAAAAAAAAAAAAAAGAAAAAAAAGCAGCATCACATTCCAGTGTTGTTAAAACTCAGTAATAATAATATAAATAAACTTTTAAAAGGCATAGTTTCCCTTACCGTCCCATCGTTTGTCTTTGTCCCGAGGGTGAATAGTATAGTGTGTAGTTATGCGAGGCACAGAGGTAGCAGAGGCACATCCTGCAATATGCACTGAAGGGAGGCAGTTTCTCTTTATCAACTTTAAGGCACGAAAACACAGACATGCTGAAAAAAAACAATAACAAAAAAGAACAGATTTGCCAAATTATTTGCTTCCCCAAATTTTCTCTTTTCCAGAGACAGAAGTGGCACACCAAAAATAACAGCACCTTTTCTAAGGTGAAAAAATTGGTGACTAAGAAAGATGAAGATGATGAAATGTACGTACAGATTTTTAAGTTTTCAGCAACAATTCTTTTTCTTTTTTTAATATAAACTCACACATGCACAAAGTGGGGAGCTTTCCCTTTAAGTGAATACCACTCAGGGACCAAGGACACCAGCCACCCAATAAGTGAGACAGCTGACATACCACAGCATGCGCGTACAAAGGGAAAAGACATGTCAAGTTCCTATTTCATTTTTAACTTCAAAAAGATTTATTGCAGACATCACTAAACAGGCCTAAACCACTGTGGAGAGGACATGCAAGTTCATCCCTTTCTCAGTCTCAACACATGTTCAGACAGACAGCCTGGGCTGCTCATTCTTAGCAGCTGATCTAAGGTAAATGTCACAAGCTACAGTAATACACCTTGGTAAAGCTAGGAAGAGATACAGGTAGAGTCTTTACCTTTGCTACAGAAACTTTAATTATTGCCACAACAAATTAATCATTCTCATTAGGCAAGTGGACCATTATGTGAGTTTCAAATAAACAAAATAAGGCTTAGGGGCATATCACATGCTTGTTCTAATTTCCCACTTTCACAAAAATAAATAAATAAATCAGGTTTTGAAGTTGTCTTTATGCGATCTGTACTCAAAGAACTAGGAAGCAGAGCACCAAAACTAGTTACAGTTATCAAGTTTGTCAGGTAACGCACACTCAGAGGTATTTTTTCCTTCATTATGGACTTCCTTAGTCCAATTTTAAGGCACATGGGGAGAATATTGCATCTGAAACAGTAACTCTGCAAAGCTGCATCATCAAAATCACCTGCACACTACGGCTGGTGTGTTCTGCTGCCCATGGTGACTAACGAGGCCACTGCAAACGTCCCCCAGCATAACTGCATGGTGACAGCTGAGGCACTGGTCTCTCCATGCACCCGACTAACCCCAAACTATCTTCTGCGGCAGTTTCTTAAAGCAATTTTGCACATAACAAGCATAGCATGAAAGTTACTAACATAAGCAACAAGTGTTTCTTGCCAAGACTCAGAGGAGCCCTTTACCTGCAACAGAACAGCTTTGAGTAAGGCATTTGGGAACAAGCTACATAGCTCATATGCAGGATAACAACTACACCAATAAACATCCGAATGTGATGCCTCAACTTCATTTTTGAGATGTCTTACTTGAAGCAGTCACATAGCACTGTTAGAAATATACTCGCTACTTGGCAAAAATAAAACGTGAAACTGAATAAACAGACAAACAAATAAAGCACGACTAGCCCAGACACCGCAGGTGCCACGGGACAATTCCACTCTCCGAGGACACTGACAGGAGCGGAGACCCCTCCAAGGGAGGTGAGAACCGCGCAGCCTCCCCAGGGGCGATGCCGACGAGGTGGCCCTGCCCCGGGCCCAGCTACCCGCCGCCGCCGCCGCCGCCGCGCAGCGCAGCCGAGCAGTCCGGCTGGC